>DWGR01000164.1:0-29778 GCA_018247715.1 Heliconius burneyi
GCCGCAATATAATTTGAGAGGAAAAATAGAAAAACAAATGCATAAAAATAAATACTGTTTTACTGTTAATCTATCGAAATGTTCATCACACATAATTTTGATCACAGTAGTAGCTGGCCGTCTTGGCGCAGCGATACAGCGTATTATTATTAACGTGACGGTTATGAATTCGATTCTCAATTAAGGAAATGAAATATTTTTATTTTTTCAACAAAACACAACGTTGGTTTCCAGCAATATCCAATATCTTAACATAACATGCCCTCCATCTACCCTACAAAGCAAAAAAACTCAACCACAGCACCAAACGCCGCTCCCCCGTTCCAAATACCCACCAATATATTCCTCCCCATAGGTCCACAGGCGCTGGCCATGATTTAGCGCGCAACTTGCACTGTGGACGAACGTAGCGCGCTTTGCCTAATGAACCATGTATTTCTATTAGTTGCGTTCAGGTAATTAAGTAATAGGTGTATTTGTCTTGTTTATGCCGGAGCAAGTATTTAACTATTATTGATATTTGGATTGGGATGCTGTGTTAGATGTCTTGGGTTTGAATTTGTTTATTTGTTTCTTATTATTGTAGAATATTGGCTGTCGTGGTGGTTCCTCGAGTAATCGAGGAAATGAATGATTTTTATTTTCTGGTTCTGGTAACGCGGCATTACGTTCCACAGTTCTATAAGGGTCAAAAATTAAATGGAGAGTGATGACACTAATGCTTGCTAGCTAGACTCGGTTGACCTACAATGTTTAATGTGACATGAAGCTTTGGCACGAAGTATGATCTTACAAGTTATCCTTTACTTGTCTGATAAGTACAAATTTATTGATATTTCGTTAAATAAAAACTTCACAAGCTTATGGTTGTAGTTAAATTTCTACAAAATGAGTGAAAACTTAAGTTTATAAAGTTATTTCCCGTAAACCTGTAATCCTGAAATTGGTACAAATACTCCCGTACCTAGGTAATGAATCTAACTCACGCTTGGCCTGTTTTTTCTTAAAGTTACTTAAGTAAAGATTCGTTCAATGCAAGCGGACATAGCCGCGCAGGGGCCGCTAACGTAACATATAAAAAGTAATTGAATTTATATTTATTACAAAATCATGCAAATTGTACTTTACAAGGAATAAGATACTGCAATATAACACTTATAATATAAAAAGATTATAAAAGATATATTTATAAATTTGTGTATTTTAAAATATTTTATTTGGCGGATTTTACTTACTTATATAAGTTTCGATTGTGATAAATAGTAAATTGTTATACAATGTGACAAGTTTTATACTTATTTAAATATTAAAGAGATAAATAATAGAACATATTATGTAAACTACTTTATTTAATACTTTCAAAATGAATTTATTACTCAAATACGTCTAGTACATTTTGTACCTACAGTAAAATTAACCTATCTATACCTACTCACATTCTATTCACTGACTACACTCGAAAGCACGATTTTTCCAAAAATCTGCCAAATCTTTAAACTTCTCACAACACTCCTTCCTCTTTCTCGGACTACAACGATTGGACGGATTGTTCAACGCGTTACTAAATTTTCTAACCAAAGTCGTCACCGAGTCCAAAGTAGTTTGGTCCACACCTTCAATTCCAGACAAATCGAATTGTTCGAAAGCTTCATCTATATGCCGTTTTATTTCACTGTAATTTGTCGTTTCCCTGGTATCGTCGAACGAAAGATCTGTTGCTGATATACTGCACTGGACCACATCTGGAACTTTCTTTTTAATAGTGCCCGTGCATAGCTGCTCGATAGATTTAAATATGTCGTCTATTTTATCACAAATTTCTTCGATGGAAGCGGCCGAAGTTATCTGACCGTTGACAAAATAAAAATGTTTGGACGATTCCTTACTTGGATCTTCTTTTAAATGGCTTATAAAATCGTTATATTCGAGAGCAGAAATTGTTGATTTTTTTGATAATTGCCTTCCAATCTTTCTTCTGACTTTCTTGAACAGAAACGACGAATCA
This sequence comes from Heliconius burneyi, assembly GCA_018247715.1. NCBI lineage: Eukaryota > Metazoa > Arthropoda > Insecta > Lepidoptera > Nymphalidae > Heliconius > Heliconius burneyi. The sequence goes on from DWGR01000164.1 coordinate 2,006, forward strand.
AACGTAGGCGATTTTAAATTTAAAGAACTAAAAACTGGTTTAATTCTTGGTGTGTCATCTTCAGCATCGACTTCCAAATCTATCGGTATTCCCCATTCTTCTTCTAATTTCTTCCATTGCTCGTTTTCCGATAAAATGTCATCGATATCTATAATTGCAGTCATCTTTGCAGTGTACTCGCGGATGGTGTGATTTAAACTGGTTATGACGTTTGGCTCGTCCTATTATATATTCTATATATCTATCTCTTTCCTAACTTGTTTATTCAAAGACGTGACCTATATAGCGTATTTGTAATTATTTATAAAGTGATTATTGCGGCCTTAATGATTTAAATGACTGAAAATAGCGTTAATTACTTTGTTTATTTGTTTATTTAACTTTTATAATGAAAGCTTAAGCCTAAGTGATTAGAAATTTCGAGAATTTCATGGAAACAACAAACAGTTTTTGCTTAAAGTTTTGTTAAGATACATTATAAATGTTTATATGTGTGGATAGTTTGTTAACAGTAGTAAAGTGAAAATATTTTTGTGATTTTAATTAAATATATATTTTTATTGTGATTTGAATTAAATATAGAAAAATATTTTACCTTTACTACTAGTGACAAAATTGTGTTGTAATTTTTTTCTTTCTGGAACTATACAAACTAATAAAATATCTAATAGGATCTAGTATATATTGTGTAATTAAATTGATAAAATTGTCGTCATAATCATACTCCTTAACTTTCTTAAAAAAAAGAACTTATTTTGAAGATAGACAAATTTAATCTAGTGTCAAGGTTCTATGCTTTCCGCCCGTATTCGAAACATTACATATTGGTTGATGAAATACAACCATGAAACATGAAAACTTGAAAAATATTCATTCCCTCGAGTTGCAATCGAACCTACAACCACTACCTTGAGCGTCAGACACCATTGCGCCACAAGTGCCTCTAAGATAATTGTAAAATGATATAAAGTAACGATAATGTTTATTATTCCAAGTATGGAATAGAATGAAGCGATATATAACGCTTGCTTAGCAGAGGTGGCTGTGTAATTAAATCAGTATTTCATTGTAACGACCAACAAATACTATCATAAATTTGTTTTAAACTAAACACGTTGCTCTGATTGTTATGTTCAATTGTATGGTGCTCATTATGAATGTGATGTGAGGATGGGATTTTAACTTGATTTTAACGTTTTGAGGGTAGTTTTATAATCTATTTTCTGTCTACATATGTTCTGAGACCTGATTGTAAACGCGGCTTGTTGTTGGCTCGGTAATCGCATGGGGTGATAAAATAATTAATAATTTGATTTATTCGCTTTGGTAACGTAACACCGTGGTGTTAGGTTCCACCGCGCAATGCCTCCAGATGTACGGGTTGCAGCGAAAAGAATATTCTCTACTTTTATTTTTATATTATTTTATACTTTTGTTAGTTATCATGGCTACAGCCAATAACATAACAACTATGTAAGAAAAGAAAAGCAAAAAATGAATCATCTTAGTATACACACATTCTAAATTTGCTACAATAAACATACATACATATGAGCAAATTAAAGACTAGATATTTCTACCAAGATTGCAGAATTTTCAAGAAATCACATTTGTTTTCCAGAAAACGCGATCTATCTTAACACAAGAAGCAACCGACCAAATCTAGTAACTAGCAACAAAATAGTCCAAGAAACGAATATATCATCAGTTCCTCTTAAACAAACCTAGAATGAGATCAACAATCCGTAACGCAATAAACCAATAAAACAGAAGTATAAATAAAAATAACTGCCTTATATAAATAAGGCAAGTTCCAGTATTCGGGGGGGTGGGGGGTTGGAAGTATATCACTGGCTCAGGGCGTCTTGTCATGTTCCTGAGTTATGGCGTCACAGAACATAAAATGTACAAAAACTGTTGTTACACGAACAGTTTTGTCCCATATTAAGAGTGAGCGTAAACAGAACTCGGGATTTGATACGAGAGGAAGTATGGAGTCGATGATTGTTATTCTTTTTTCTTTTTAGTTTCATGCTGTATTCCTCTTATATCAGGGTGGCTAAAGGGAACCTGGTTTTATAACACTTCGTTCTCCACTTTGCACCCAATTTTTGAGCATGTTGAGTGCCGAAACTCAATGCCACACCTAGAATGGTTTATATTTTTAAAGTTGATGTTCTTGAATACTTTTATTGTTTTTAACTTGTATTGTAACCTTTTAGTGTTTTCTAAATTATGAGTTATAATATTTTTTTTCTCAAATCCAGGAACGCTCAAATTTAATTTAAATGAGTTTTCTTTAAACATTTTTTTTCTATAAGTGTCGAATAACACATTAAAATTTTAAAAATATATAATCTTCTCCATGTATCTCCCTCCTTTACGTAAAAGCTCCCCCTTTAACAATTTATGCATTTCCGGAGATATCGTCCACTTTTGTTGTCCGAAACACGAAACGTATATTGTAAGGGTGGGTCAAAATTATTAGTTTTTTTATGATAAGCTCAAATGACACTGACATAGATATTGATAAAGCTTTAAAATCTTAAACATTTAGTTTAATTTACTTCATCAAATTATGTCCAACAAATGAATAAATAAAACTTGTTTTTTTTTTATTTTAAGAAATATTAAAATATTTGCTACTACTTTATTTTTAATATACTTTCCCGCCGCCATGATGTGGGGTATCCAAGTTTTCCCATGGACTCAATGCTGCACTTTCAATATATGTATACGAGTATATATTCAAACCCAAACCGAGTTTGTAGCGGAGCTGTCGGCCGATTGACAATTTAATATTTTTTTATTTATTTATTTAATTGTCAAGTTTTTTGTTATTATTATTAATTAAATGAAAAAAGTTGCACAAAGCAAAAAAGCGGCGTTGAGCTCTGCCACTCAATACGCAATGCCTCTAGAATTCGGCATAAAGTGGGGAACGGATTGTCTTAACACTAGGTTCCTCCTCTACCCTGCTATGTGCGGGATACAGTGTGAAGCAAAAAAAAAGATGCACCAACAACGGTATCTATATAACTTTAAATATAATATACCTCATACATACATATATATATATATATATATATATATATATATATATATATATATATATATATATATATATATTAAGCAAACCAATATTAATAAGACAATGAAAGTACGGCAGTCTCCATATCAGTCGCTGAGCAACACTAACCAAGCGAAGTTCGCGGCGTAATACGTTATTTTTATTGTTTTTTTTCTCTTGTTATTATCATCCTGTCCCCCGGATTACTCTATGTGATACACGGCCGGCGCTGGATGCGTTTAATTGCCACGGACGCTTTACACTCGACTATAAATAATAAGATTAAGGTACTAGATTTGTATGTTTATGAAAGGGCATAAGTTTACCCTACTTTATGTTGTACAATTTTTTTTTGCGTGATTTACTTTCGGCCCCCCCAACAAATGTGAAATGGGTTTCTGTTTTTTCTTCTTAATATTATGATTTAATGGTAATTTTAATTGTGTTATGAAATTTGGGTATAGTTTATTGGTTATTCTGTGAGGAATGTTGAGTAAGGAATGGGTTAAAATGTGAAGTGTGTACTCTCGTATCAGTGAAGAGATTTTTGAGAAATCCGTTCAGAGGATGCTTAAACAAGTGTCTTCCTATTCTACCAAATATTAAATTTCAACTTTTAAGTCCAGTAATTTCGACTGTGACAGTTAGTCAGTAACGAAAGTTTTAAATAAATACAAATAAACTGGAAGTAGCTCATTTGAATTTTGACATTTGGAGTAAATTAAACGCTCTAAAAAGAAACCGAGCAGCACTGGTGTTCAGATGGCCAACACTGAGCAACAGAGGTCAGTGGGCGTTAGATTCTCCGCTGGCGATATAAACAGAATCATAAGTCAATGGTACGAGGTAAGTCACCCTGTCACGATGGGCTGAGTGTTGAGCATTTGAAGTATGCAGGAGCTGACTTGGCGAGAGTTCTCGCTATGTTTTTTAACATGTGTTTGAGTCATAGCTACGTGCCGGAGGATCTCATGTACACTGTACTGTACAAATTCATCAATAAAGGAAAAAAAGATAAAAGAAATATAATAAAACAAAGTGAAATGTCCTTAGTACAGTATGTCTCTGATGATTTCTTTTCTGTAATTTTTTGTGTTTGACATGTTTGTGAATGTGTATATGTAGTGTGTATGTGTCTTTGGCATCGTAGCTCCCAAATGGTTAACCGTTTTTAAAGGTGACCAAAGTTGGTAATTGAGAATGTTCTTAGCCACTTCTGTGTTTGTTATGTCGGGGGCTTATCAATTATTTTTAAAGTGGCACAATCAGAAAGTGTTTGATTTGAATCAATCATCGTATTATTGAATCATCTCAGTTGTTTTGGATGCATCACCATAAATTGTAACAGCATAAACGTATGAAAACTGCACTTCTAATAAATATTTTTTGCCAAAATTGTGTTGCTTATCATTAAAAATAAGCCATTTTTTCTGTTCCTAACCCTTACAGTAAAATTATTATGGTGGTGAAAATTCTATATCTAAAGTCTTCTTTAGATAGATATCTTGATGAAATTGTCAGTGGTCAAACATTGAAAAAAAAAAGAAAAGTTGATCATTCATATACACAAAGAGAAAACGAAATGGAACGAAAGAGAAAGTGAGAAATGGAATGCCTTTATACTACGTTAGGCCTACCTAGCTATGAGGGACAAAATGTGAAGCCAAATATAAATATATTGTGTAACACTTATCTACCACCAGACGCACCTATCACCACCACACACAACGCATATTTAATAAATTCCCAAAATCCCACTAAAACCAAGTCCAATGTATTGATTGTTATTATTTCACGTCATTAAATCAAAATAATGCTATACGGCCGCTCATTACCGTCCCGCCATTATCGTCCCGTTGCGAATATAATCAGTTGTTTTGTTGTTAACATTTGATTTATGCCTCTCAGTACGCCAGTTTTTGATCGGTCTAGTTTTATGGCTTAGCCGTAGATTGTGATAGCGTAAGTTATGTTCACTAGGGCTTTAATGGGAGTTAATTAGGTTTTTGGTCTGTTTTTGATTGGAAATTGTGCTGTAGGTGTGAATTTGAATTTGGTTTAGGGTGTATTGATATTCTTTAATATATTATTTCGACTCCTACGTAGATTAAGTTAATAAGAAGATGTGAGAGGTTAACTCAATATATAATAAAAACCTTATATTGATTAAACATAGTAATATTTAAAAAAGAAATTTAAATTCGTACAAAAGGTAAATTCATACACATTTCATAATAATTAATTTTATTATCACAGAGAGAATGGAAAAAAGAAAGAGAGTGGCACTCCATGCTCCACTAATTATCCAAACAGATTAAAATTATCAGATAAAACTACCATACATACGAATTATCACACCAATATTATACAACTTATCGCTTACCACATGGTGTCTATTAGACCCCACGTCCCATAAAATAAGATCAAATCTCAAATTCCGGTGACAAAGCCGTTCATATTCAAAATGAACGTAATGTATAAAGCTTTCATAGCATCGTATCGCGGCGATACGAGGCGATTTATTTGCAGTTTAGTGCCGTATGCAGTTTGAGCGGCTAATTGCCAAATTGTCATGGTTACGTGATTTTGTTGATTTGTATTGATGTGCGTTTTAGAATTTTGTTTCTGTGGCGGAGAGAATAGTAACATATGTAGGTATTTGTTGTTTGTAGAACACTGGTAATTTCTTAATAAGTAAGTTATTAAAAGTATAATAATGTAATTAGCAGTTTTCTTTTTGTTTTGTCTAATTTTCGTTATATTTTGTGCTAATTGGTGGAATTAACTCAAATCTTAATTATCAAAGTTCAGTCAACAAAAAGAGTTACATAAATATTTTTTTTGATCATGAAAACGTAATATTTAAAGCGCTTATTTTTATTTCAATCTATTTAAGCCCAAAACATGAAATAACTTCAAAATATAACAAAAGCGTAAAACATAATTACTTAGCGTGCAACATGAATCACCGGCAACGTCCTATACATGATTATCCTAAATCATATTTAGTAGAGTCATTACCATTCACTACTATGATAAATAATCACGAGCAAATTCTAATTTAACCTTCTATTTTATAACGGCCATTTATTATATGACCGCGGAATAGCTTGTCGAGTTTTCGCAATCGATAGATATAGGGTTAGTGATGCGTCCAAATTTTATGTAGATGCAGCATGTTGATGGTCCGATGGTGTCGTGGATTCGATTATTGACTGTTGTGCTGTTAGATCATATGAAGTCGTGGTTGAACGTTCTATTTATTTATTTTTTTATTTCTGCAATCTTATAAGAACAGGCCATTTTGGTCTCAAGTTCCGCCACCTGATGATTAAAATTCAGGGGAATGGCTTGTCTTTACATGTTTTTTTCTGCTTATTCTGCTATTGACTGTATAAAACGACAATCTTATAAATATAAGGTATTAGGATATCTGTATTTTATCCTGTAATATTATAAAGCTGAAGAGTTTGTTTAGTTGAACGTGCTAATCTGAGAAACTGCGGTCCAAATTGAAAAGATATTTTTGTGTTAGATTAGTTCATTAACCATAAACCTTGTCCTTGATCCTTCCAAGGTCAATTTTGAAGCATATTTCTCTTACTTTCTTTCATAAACTAACATATTATTTTAATGTATTCAACAAATGTAACACAAAGCTCCACAAGCTGCAGTTCAGGCGTGTACACTGGGTGCTAAATCCAACGTACACGCGTGCAATAGGTGCGCCAGATATTGCCAATAGAGGGCAAATTTAAGATGGCCGACGTCGACTTGCCTTGTTTTAATTGGCCGGTTTTGCTGGGATTCTATAGAGTTGAATAGGTGTTTAAATTACTATTTTTAATGTATAAAATAATAATACGGGGTGTTATAAGCTTGGTATCCGTGTGGCGATTCGTGTAGCTTTTTAATGACAAGTCTGGCTATAAGAGGCAGTAGAAGACTAGTAGGAGGTCGTGGCTTATTTAATGTCGGCAATATTGGCTTATCGTTTGTAATAGTAGTAGTAATATCCCGCATTTGGCAAACTAGGCAGAGGGCACCTAGCCTTACGATACTTCGTGTCGCACTTTCCATCTTATCTGACTCTGCTTTATGTCTTGTTATAAGAGCGTAAATATGGAAGTAATTGATTCTTTTGACTGAGAATTAAATCAATAACCATCTCGTTTACATTCAGACGTGGTGCTGCTGCGCCAAGATAGATGGTCTCAATTATGTATAATATTTTGATTATTTTTTACAATTAGCCTTATTTTTAATTAGCTTCACGCTGTATTCTGCACATAGCAAGATAGTCAGGGGGAATCTGGGAACCTAATGATGAGATACTCCGTTCCCTTTAGAGCATTTCTATCACAATGGGAACAAAAAGTCTGGAACTCAATGCGACACTGACTCGTTAAAGCGAAGAAATGAAAATATTACGTATTTTATTCTCCGAATGGATCGATGAACCCATAATCGTACTTTTAGTGACACGGTTGTGCCCCTGCATCACGACAGCTTTGATTAGCCTTAAAATATATAATGAATTTTACATAAAATTACTTAAAATAAAACTAAAATTTAAACCAAGGTTGTGGTGATATATAACTTGAAAATACCAGCTTTCTTGTTGAAGTAAAAGAAAAATTTTCCCAGTTTTAAATATACATGCTATATAAGAAAAGTTAAGACAATACCCAAAGCTAAGAGAGGGAACATTTTTACCAAAATTTTGTGTAATTTGCCTTTTATTGTTCCGTTTTACCATTGTTATATGTATAACTTATTAGAGGAAGTAACGGTTAATTAAAAATATATTACTTTTTTTAATTCAGAAACACTACTTGGGAAATTTTAATGTTAATATTACTATCTTTTTCGTTATGTCTTTTTGTTTTCTTCTTTCGTGTTTGAAGGAGTAGTCAGAGATTCCCCGAGTGGGCCTTCGTGGTCGTTGTCTCACTACACCACGCCGGCCATAACTATTTTATTATTATAATTAACTTGTTTTTATTATTACTAATTGTGTTAAGTACGAGTACATCAGCACCAAATAATATTAATAACAATTAACAATAATAATTGAGGCCATTGTGGCACATGTTTACAAAGTGTGACTGTAAACTCGATTCATTGTGTGTTCGATCCCCACTCGCTGAAATGAAATATTTTTTTAAATTTATATTTCCATTTCTTCGCCCTGATGTCGAGCCAAAGCGCACGCCTCAAGAAGGCTGTGGAAATTGAGGCACAGAATGTCTTAATTAGTGTTAAGACATTAGTGGTTCCCTCTGCCAACACTGCTGTGTGCGGGATACAGCGTGAAGCTGATTTAAATTAATAATAATAATTTCCCAGCTCAATAGAATTCCCCATCAAACCGCACGGGCCCGAGCTACAGTGCAGCGCGTGTGGACAACCGTCCGTATTGCGACGCAGTTTATTGCGCCGATATCGTTTGACAATCGCCGGACAAACCGGCCTTGTGAGTTTTGTGTGTTTCAACAAAACACAAAACTACAAGTGAAATATAGGAGGAGTTGGTGGGAGAATGAGGTTTTATTTTTTTTGACATGAATATGTCTTATCCCTGGGGTGTGAGAAAAGGAATGTGCGGTACGAAAATCGTTACCATGATTCATCACATAGCTTGCGTCGCGTCATCGACGAACTCGTTCATCTTTGTTGTATGTTGTATTTTGTGTCTGTGTGTTGTGTGTTTATATATAGTGTGTCTCTAGATGTTTGTATATAGTGTATATAAGAGATCAAAAATTTATATGAAACTATTTGAATTAAATCATTGTTACATTGTTCTTTTCATTTATGATATAAGACGTATTCATGTCTACTGTGCCTTCGAGAAGCAATGACATTTTTTAAAATTTATTTTTTAGTTTCACACAGACCGCCAAATGTCTCAAGCGCGTCGTCCACTGTAATTAAACTCTATATGAAGAGTTTAGTCCTTCATTGTTTTTACGTGAGCTGATTCTAGTTTAATCGATATCGTCTCCTCCAACGTCAACCAAGGTCTTACCATGTCTCTCTTACCATTCACTCTAGCTTCATGTGTAAATCTTTCTTCCTTTTCTTTTATTTCTTTCAACTTGCTTAAATTACGTTAAAATTACTTAATATTGATTGTTATGAATCAGCACCTAATATCACTATATATAATACTAGCAATGCGTGAAAATGCTAAGAAATAAATATTTATAATAAATTGTAATTTTATTACAAATAAATAATTTTGAGGCGTGGTAGTTACGAAGCGCAGGTTTGATTTCCGCAACTGAACAAGCAATATTTGGAAAATTGATTAAAATATGTGGAACGAAGTGTCATAATTGGAAGTTCCTGCCTACCCTCCTAATCAAGAAAAGCGTGAAATTGTTTTTTTAATAAATACAATATAAAATCAATAAATATATAAATTGAAACTATAATCGTATATACATAAACATATCGATTTGTCCGTCCATCTACCTGCAATAACATGAAAGCCATATTAATGACATTATCAAAAAGCCATAGTTCCGCTCGTTAGCCGCTGCATTGCGAATTAAAATTGCTCGCGATCCAACTGTAACGATAATTATCTGTAATTAGAATAAACGGGCAGAGACGGGTCGGTTGTATTGTGTTGTGTTTTTCTATTAATTAGTACTAAATGAGGGTATGAGTATATTGTAATTAGTTTATTTATGTTATTATTTTAAATTAAAATAACAATAAAGGCCATCGTGGCGCAGCGGCAGAGCTTTTTGTTCACTCTGGTAAGAAGTTGAATGATAATGCGTTGAGTTACGCAACATAAATCTCGGAAATTGGACGGCGCGTGGGGAACGGTGAGACTTGTATATTGCAATGTATAATTTATGTAGATATGATTAGCTCCTAACATACAACAAGCAACTGGTAGGACAAGGGGGAACTAGTGTCACAACACTCTATTCTCTCCACTTTCTTATCATTTTCGAGATATACCGCGTTGAGAGGCAGAATCCAACACCACACCTACCTACCTCCTTTGTTGCAAGAGCGGGCTGGAAAATGTGTTAACAGTCATTGTCCCCCACGCCACGGTGACGGTGGCCTAATAATATACGTATTAAAATAATATTGGTATTGGAGGAACTCTTTAGGTAATATGAATATTTTGTATACGTCAAAAACTGTCAGATGGTTCTATCATGACGTAGCACACTGTTCGTTTGACACCATGTCCATAGAAAAATGTGTCTGATTTTGTTTACAACATGCCTGTTGCATTTTGAACTCTATGCCTATTGAAATAAGATATAATAATGAAATAAAGGTCATCATATCATTCCGTGACAAAGTATTCGTACAGTGTAGAATAAAAATTGAAATTTCAAACGTATTCCTTCGGTTTAAGAGTTTTTACTGTGAAAAGACGTAGGCAAAGTTAATTATAACAAAATTAAGCGAAATGTGACTTTATTGCGCGGTAACAAGGTGTTGTATGAAGCTTCACAAAAATACAGGCGTTATCTCGACGGTTGTCACTCAGGTGTTTTTTCAAAATCTGTCCCGCCCGGGGACGTTTGAAGATTAACTTTTACGTATGGTTTTCGATATTTAACTTTAGGTAAACAATAATAACTGTTTTTTTTTATAATGTGTTGCAGAATGAATAGTGACAAAACTCAATTTTTAATTAGGAATAGGCTATGACGTAAAAAAGTGGATGAAAGATTTATTAAATTTTGAAAGTTAGTTTGTATATATATTAATATATTTTCACTACATGTTATTTATATATTTAAAATAAATATAAAACAATTATTATGCAATGAATATATGTTTTTTTGAAATTAAAAGTCTTAATTAAATTCAACGAAATAGAAAGAAATCATCACTGCATTGCAAGCCGCAAGAAAAACAAAGAAATTATTATCCAATTCTTTTACATATCTATTCCCAAAAAATAAAAGTTGAAAATACATTCGCAAAACAGCAACGCGATACTAAAGCCATCACATTAAAACAACTTTACTGTCCAACGATTTCCGAATCGCCGCCATACTGCTGTACGCCATTTTATCACCACACTAGGTTATATACGGCGGAATTAAAAATACATAAACATGTGACGTTTTACGATAATTACACCGTACACTTTACATTGGTTGGTTTATAATGCGATACGGTAGCCATTTTATTTTTGGGCATAAAATACTAACCTCATTAAAGTTTTTATTGACAATGTATTCAATAAATTTGTGTGGATTTTATATTTAAAGTGAATAATAATTGAATTGGTGTTTCGCGTTTAAATTTAACGGCTGGATTTATTTTGTGTATTACTAGTCAATTGGAAATAACTAATAAAACTTATGAACAAAATAGCATCTTAAGATCGATCTAAGAATTTGAGACTCATCTCAATACAGCGTGTTAAATGTTACACAAAGAGTTTTTCAACTCTAATTAGTAATTTAAATATAGACCATATTTCTTATTGATTAATTAGATTCATATATTTTCTAAATGCAATTTCCGAATTTTCTCCTGTTGTTTAAAGTGAAGGAACCTTTTTTAATGTAAATCTAACAATATTTAAATGTCAACTTAGCTAATTTAGAAATACCTATTATTTGCTTGCATTATTATTAAGAGAAACTCAAATGAATATTGGAATCCAATAATTATCATTTATGGCAAATTGTTTATTGAACTAATTGAATAAAAAATAATATTTGCTGGAGACAATCTTTAAAATAAACACAATAGGCCAGTTTTTATAAACCGCTTTCAACTCTGAGATCGATCTTGAGGTGCTGTTATCATTCTTTAATTATAATCTACGAATGAAAACGGCGTTCTTTATAAAGACAGGCCCTAGATAAATACTGTAAGTACATATATTTTTGGAAAAATACAGCGTTTGAACCGTAAACATGACGGTAGTAGGTTTCTTTTCCACGCTCAGGTAAAAACAAATCGTGGTGTTGCATACCATCATTAAACAAACCAGTTCTTCACTCCGTTCCCTACTTTTTTGAGAAAGAGCGGAGTGTCTTTACACTAAGACCCTCTGCCCATCTTTTGACCCTGCAGTGTGATGCAAAAAAATATAAAATTATTAAAAAATATGATAAATCTATACAAAATATGTGATACCAGTAACCAGCCAAGCCAAGTGGCCATTACCGCGCGCACCCGCGGTCGGGAGGCAGTGCTCTCGTAAAACTCATATATAACAATGTTTATCCGATTTGTCTGTCCATTTACCGTAATTAGCTAAACATAACGACTCACTTATTTAATTTAACGAGCAACAACAGGACATACAAAATTATTTATTATATATTTGTTTGAAGCCGCCGTGGCGTATTGGTGCAAGCGTGTCATCGTAAACGCGACGGTGGTGGGTTCGACTCGGGGGAATAATTATTACCTTTATTTTTGTCATTTCTTTGCTTTGGTGAGAAGATAAAGCGCGGCGTTGAGTTCTGCAACATTGCAACATGCAATGCCTCGAAACATCGTCATCAAACATATCGGAATGTGGGGACTGTACTGTGCCGTTACGCCACGTACTATTTTTACAAAATAAGACATTTTTGTGTAAGATAAATCACGCCATATTTTAGAGATATTTTAAGTTATTACTATTGAAATCCACGTAGGTAGATACCGTAGATCAAGGAAATTAATCTAAACAGATTCATCGATCTTCAAGAATGGGATTCGAACCTACATTTTACATGAATAAAACTAGAAGATTATTATAAGCTATATGAAAATTTTATCAGAAATATATTTATGACATGCTACCTAATGAACAAACCCTGAGTGCACAACACTAGGTGGACATTAAGTAATTATATAATATTGTAAAATCCACAAATAGTGTTTAAGGGATATAGTGTAATTGACAAATAAACATTCAGTAATTATTGTTGGTAATAATAATTATTGTTTGTATTAGCGGACTATTTGTAAGCTACCATTTAAATTTAATTTGACTAAAACTAAATTAATGGTTTAGATTGTTTCGAAAATGATTATGGGATTTGGTAGTAATAGCGTTCTTTAAATGTTTTAACACGAGAGTCGTAGGTTTGAATCTTGTTCTGAGATTTTTTTTATAACGCTACGTCGTATCTCGCGTGTGTAGTAGGCAGAGGGAACCTAATGTGGGCAACTGAGTGTTAAAACACTGAGTGGGCAACTGACTGTTAAAACACTCAGTTGCCCACTTCCCGACCAGTTTTTATAATATTAAGTAGTGGTATTATATAGAGACTATATAATAAGGATATTGTTGTTCTCATCGCCTATTACGTTTTTTTAGTTCGATATTAGGCTGTAGTTTATGTGGTCATACATTATATTTTTTTAACTTCGCGCTGTATCCCGCACATAGCAGGACAAACTAGCTATTGGCGCCTAGTGTTAAGATACTCCGTTCACATTAAAATTCTTCCGTATACCACTTTCAGCCAAATTTGGCTGAAAGTGGCTTACGGAAGATTCAGAATTCTGAAGGCTTTGTGTGTTGAGTAGCGTAACTCTACGCCGCGCTGTGCCTGATTACCACAATGAGTTAAAAATTTAACTATTTAATTTTCGCGAGTAGGAAGCGAACCCACAACCCTTCGCATCTACAATCACTAGCTGGTACCCTAGCGCTATGTCTAGTCTCAATTGCTATGATACATTTTTAGTCTTCCGTAGCCAAATGGCAAGAAAAGGAACACTTACAACTTCAAAACGTCCATCTGTCTATCCGTCATTATATCACAATCATTCTATTCGATGTCTATGGGTACTGTATGGTTGAAATTTAGAAGGATCGTTAAAAATGATCTAGTATGATATTGAAAAGTAAAATGATTAGAGGAAGTAACTGAAGGATGAAAAAAGAGCATGCCGTCTAGCATGTCATTAGATAAGTAATTTTAAACGGTATGGGGGTTTCAAAGAAAGTTTTTTTATTGTGTCAAAAACTACAGAGGATAAAATTGTAAAAAAATATATTAAATTATAGATTTCAATAAAAACTGCAAACGAAGAGTGATTTTATTAAATCTGAAATTGATCTTATCTTAAATATAAAAAAATAAACAAAAACTTAAAATAAAAAAATAGATCATCCAAAAAAAACTAACAATTTCAATGTATACAAACGTAGTATACAACAGACCGATAAAACCATAATTATCAGCGAATCCCCATAAAACTCCATACAGAATTCGACTCACCAATCAGTCAGTATCGTTATTGGACCAGCAAAGCTGTTTAAGGCTAGTTTACGATATCACGTGATAGACGCGTATCGTCACACACACAGACGCACTCACGCACGCACTCGCAAACATGTATACGCACATTTATACACTCATATACGCACACAGGCAGAGTACAGTAGTTGCGTTTAGTTTATTGCGATTGTGTATCGGTTATTGCTGATAGTTTTATCGATGGTCCTTCGAGCCGGTTGTATTTTGTATTATCCTCATAATTCGTCACTTTCGAGATGATGATAATACGTCACTTTGTTTAGGATATAGTTTTAATTTTTACTTAAACTAGATTGACTACAATTATATATAAACCATGCTTATGAGGTTCAATAAGCGTCTTAAAGATACATATTGCTAAAATGTATATTACAAATATATTATAAATATCACATAAAACAGTGAAAAAGCCTATATATTAGGGGTTGACTAAGTGTGGCGCTAAAGAATTAATTAATTATTTGAATTTTGTTTGACTTACATACATCAACTAATATTTGTTTAGCTTCACGCTGTGTCCCACACAAAGTAGGGTGGCCAAGTGAACTTAGAACCGAACTCTTAACACTCCGTTCCCATTAAGACCCTTCCGTTCCCCATATTTCGCCGAATTCTTCAGGCAGTGTGTGCTGAGTGGTGGAACTATCGTCTTTCTTTACCTTGTTACCAGAGTGAAGAAATGAAAATACTCAATATTTCATACCCTCGAGGGGGATCGAATACAACCATGCCCATAACCGTCGCATTTACAGTCGCCCGCTGACCCTGCGCCACTTTTCTCAAGTGCCTCAATTTGCAATATTAAATACTATTTTAAATTATTTAACCTATCGAAACAAACAAAGCCTACATTCATTATAAATTTTAAATTATTTGTTACGTACGCTGACATATATATAGCAGTACCTTTGGTAGGCCCGACCTAGGAGTTACGATATCGTGACACGTTGAAATACGCGACGTATCTTGTTTATAGCGATTGTGTTTCGACCGTCACGTCGAATCGGTCATAGTTCGTGAGGTTTGATGGGTTGGACCGATTGTTCCATAGATATGTGTGTGCTTGTGGTTGTATATTAGAGTTTTAATTTTACATTATACATTTGTTTTGGCAGCAGAGTGTTTTATTATAAGCGTCACGGTTGAGGGTTCACTTTCTGTTGTAGTATCAAAACAAAGCGCAGCGTTGGGTTTCGCCACTCAACATGAAATATTTCGTCTCACAACTCTAAATGAAATATCTAGTCTAACACTATGCTCCGTCTGTAGCCTTCAATAAAGTCAAAAAGCGTGAAGCTGCTTCTTTTTTAATTACACCTCAAGTAAATCCGAAACAGCATCCCAATTTACGATTTAATAACTGTATGAACTGTGTAAACGAAGATATTTTGCAGTTTCTTCTGATTAGAGCTCTAATATACGCTGCCCAAGGGGAGAGTTGGCTAGAACTTTGATATTTCATAACAGGTTAACCACGGAGTAAGTTTATTCTTATTGCCAGGCATAGCGCAGTTAAACCATATTTATATTTATACTTTCGATTATGGCCGCTGAATGAAAAACAAATGAGATGAGAATTTGTTTGTGCATACATTTGTGTGGATATTTTGTTTGCTTGTGTTTTTTTTTTAATTTAAGACAATATTTATTGTTGCTTTGAAATTTATAAGAAATATTTTGAATGCTAGCACCTGTTGTAAAAACCAGCTTCACGCTTTTTTACGCATGGTAGGAGGAGCCTAGTGTTAAGATACTCTGTTCCTCACCTTCCGCCGAATCTTCGAGACGTTCCATTTAAATTTGGCTTATTTCTTTTCACAACATATAATTTATATTAAATATGTTTTTATATAAACGTAAAAACAAAGGTACGAGTACGAGTATATCCACTCTAATATTACCACATCATCTCGAGACCTACGCTGTTACAGTTAATGTTTTTAGATTTGAATGTACTATCAAACTCGGCGCGTTATTCCTGTTTCACGTTATTACTTATTTGTCGTGCTTTCTCATTAAGTGAGGCAAATTAAATTTTATCTCTTAGCGTGCTACGAAGTGCTACGCGTCTACGGTGTTTTAAAATTAGTTCTCTTTTTTATTTTATCCTTGCTGTACCGCGATAGCGGGATACAGTAGAGTAGAATCAGAGTAGGAAGCAGAGTAAATGTAGTGTTAAGACACTCCAAGTCAAGTTGGAACCTAGAATTAAGGCAATTCGTTCTCCACTTTTCACCCTATTTCAAAATGTTTGCAATAGTATATTACTTTAACGTTTTATATTTTGTGACTACAGTTTGTTGTTATATATAATTTAGTTCATGCAAATTCTAATTTGGGCTTTTTTATCTTACCTTTAATCTATATATGATATCTATACATGATACTTTCCCTTACTGACTGACAACGTACTCATGAATCTGCTGGACTTAAAAGGGTATTCAGGTAGGTTACTCTTAGGTGGCGATTTCTGGAAATTTCTATGGGAACGAAAAAAAGAGTATGATATGTTAGTCCACGCAAACAAAATTGCGGGCTAATATAGTATAATTATAAACTTATTAAAGTTATTTAGACTTTACAAAACTAATAACAAACAATAGACCGTAGGTAGGGGTTATAAAAAATTTAAACACTTTTTGTTGAAATGAACAGGTTGATCTGAACCCGCCGTCGTTAATTTCAAACTTTTCCGCAAAATTATAAAAAATATATCGACGATGCTGAAAAGTTTCAAACTAAAAATAAATACAGTCATTCAGTACTTTCCGCTAAGAAAATCCTCTTAAGCTCAAGAAAGTTAAAAAATAATTAATGCTTTCGTAAATATTCATACCTCGACTCAAGTTTAGAGTTAACCCTCTAGGGTTGAGTGTACACGGGAAGCTATTGTTGACGGTACTGTCACAATTTTTGTCAAAATATTTATTTAGTTGACAATAAAATAAGACATGAAACCATTTTTTATATATCTCTATATAAAGCGCGGCGTTTTTGACGTGACTTCTGTCACTCAATTCGTAAATTGTAGTAGTCACGAAAATTGAATAAAAATGCGGATCGGAGCGTGAGGAACTAGCGTTTTTACCTTTATGTATAAGAAAATTAGCATCAAGGTAAATAATATTTTATTAAATCACTAGAAATTAAGTGAGCAGCTTAATTATAATATATTTCTAATTGGAAAATTGTCTCGCAAAATTAAGTAGGCTGCAGAGATGTATTTTAAAAATATATATTGTTATAATTATCAAATTATCATAAAATAGTTTTTTCCTTCGCTTACAATTCAAAGTGTCACAAGATTTCCAAAAAACTGTAACTCAGTAAGCCCGTGAGTAACAATATGAAAATTGCTCCAAGTACGCTCCCGTATGTTTCCAACGTGAAGGGTTTGTCGAAACGGCACCGATTTAATTTAAGTCGCGGCCCGTTATCGTCGGTGCCCCATTGTTTTTCTTCTTGAAATTTTACACTCAATTTGACGTGATTTCGCTTTTTTTACGATTAATTTCATTTTAATTAGTTCGCATTGTTTTGGGCAGTTATTTTACAATTAACCTGTGGAAACTTTTGTGACTTCGAAAATTCAATATATTCCTACTTATTCATATATTTTTAAATACATATATGTATATTGGTAAGTGTATTTTGTAAAAATATAGATTGTCCCCTAAGTTTAATAAATATTTGACGAGATTGCTAGGTTTAATAAGGGATATAAAATAAAATCGAACCCACTATCTCCTTCTTGACAAAAAGATTGCCATAAGTTATTCTTATTCAAATAATTCACAGAAGATTTATTAAAACATTTGAGTTCAGCAAAGAAACTATCAGAATCTGAGTGAGATAGATTAAGTTACACAACTACCTACAATATCTCGGAGTCTAACAACAGTGTCCCGACACTAATAACTGAAAAAAAAAATTTCAAAACACGACTCTAATTTACAAGCACGCCTACCACCAAACCCAAGCCCAATAATTCACCATAACTCAAAAACAAAAGAATGCCGTACAGATAATCTCACTCCGGGATAATTGTCCAAAAAAAAAAAGACGCAAAGCCTGACAGACTGCATAGAAGGGATACCCAAGATATTGGCGTGTTGACATATTTACGGTCTCCTCGACTATTAAGTGGTGATTTAGTGTGCATATCGGGATGGATACGTTTTTATCGCGCCCATATATCCACTCAGTTCGCTCTATTATGGGGCGTTGTAAAAAATACGGGATTTCGTCTTGAATTTTTTTTATTCTATTTGTTTTCGTGTCAGCTTCTGAATATGGTATGTAAAATAGCAACAGTAACACCGTATGATTCTATCATTTTGTTCCCTTTTTAAGAAACACCGTTTCTGCTAACTTCTAGAGGCATTGCATCTTGATTGGTGGAACTCAACGCTATATTTAATACACATAATACAACACAAGATGGAAGAGGACATGGATTCAATAACCACTCTAATTATTTTGATTTTCTCTCTCTGGAAACAATGCACGCGTTTTCTCTTGTTCCCTCTGCCTACTTTGTTATGCGGGAAAAAGCCTCGCCATTGCAAAATAATGATAATAAAAGTAACGAATCAGGAATACGAAAAACAATACAGTGTCATGTGACTACCCTTTGCCCCTAAAGCAAGGATAATATAAAAAAATATAAAGAGCAATATATTAAAGAAGATTTTTATTTCTATAAAGAAAAGGAACCTAAGTAAAACCGTCTACAAACCGTAGTTTAGTATATTTTTAATGACAAATTCGTTCTTATAATGCCTGTAACACCTTACCTCCCATCTTAACCCTTCAAGGGTAGAACGTTAATTCTTAGGCCTAATCTCTGGATATTTGCGCGTTTGATGAGGTAATCACGGCTATTGTTTTAATACTGGAAGACCGCGGAAGGCGCTACAGATGTAGGGATCCTAGAATTGCTGTTTAGTTTACATCACTTTACTTTAAATGCAATTGTCCGAGGTTCCATTTTCATTGAGGGGTTTGTGTAAATTATTTACATTTTCTCGGTCTTTTAAGCAAGGCGCGAAGGGCGATAGGTAGCATAGAGAAAGAGAGAGAGAGAGAGAAGAGACAGTACGGTGTGTAGTATTGTTTTACTCTTTTAATTGACTACGTTTTTATATCTATTGTAAAGTTTAATGTAACATACTAAATAGAACGATTCAGAAATATAATCAAAGAATAATATGTTTAGGAAATATTAACATTTTAACGTAGTAGAACAAGAACCTGCATCTTTTGTTAACGATTCAAGCGTTCAATCACTAAACCATACGTTCATATCAAGCTGTGTCGCAATTCTTCTATACCTTATACTTCCGTAATGCCTTTAACTGATTTATTCTGTTGACAACTATATAGGGTGGTTTTTTAAAAAAGTTGGCTACTTAAATTAATTGTTGAAAATAATTATTTGGAAACTGAGAATGCCATTAAATTTTTTTAACATATTTTCGAATTGTAATCCACACCAACTAAAGAAATATATCTAAGAAACATGACGTAGCAGCAAATAATTATTTAAAACATTTTTCGTAGCATCATGCTGTAACTCACATATAGCAGCGTAACCAGAGCCAACCTGGGAACTTAGTGTTAAGAAACTTCCATTCCTCATTTCCTACAGCATTGCGTGTTGAGTAGCGGAACTCAACGCTGCGCTTTTCCTTGTTACCAGTGCGAGAGAAATTAACATATGAGTGGGAATCTAGCCCACAGCCTCTCGCGCGTACTTACGTCGCACTCGTGCCTCTGATCTACGACTGGTCTCTTTTTTAAAATAAGTGAAAATATAACTGTCTCTTCCATCCTCGATGGCATCATAGGGCAATTTTAGGTATAACAATATTGAGGCCGGTACAACGCGACGTCGCGCCTCTAACAGCTAATACCTTAATCTTGAAGCTTGGACGGACGTGGAAAGACATTGGAGATACGATTATTTAGTGTTGAATTATGTAAAGATTGTTTAAACTCGCCCTTTCCTTAGAATGGAGGAGGAAATTTTTAGAGTAAATTGCTTCAGGTTTTAGAGATTTTTTCTCGCTCATAAATATGTAAAATTTTTGGGTTTTTCTTTAGATAAAGATGGGAGGAAAAATATTTTTACTTATTAATTAAAATTTGAAAAATCCATCTGCTCGCTTTTTGTTCGTATAGTAACATAGGGTGGGGCGTTAAGACACTTCGTTCACCACTCCGCTTTATTTTCCATTCGTTGTTAAGTGGCGGAACTCAACGTCGTAATGTTCATCGAAACGTGTCTACTAGAGTGGAGAAAATGAAAATTATTCATATATCATTGTTGCTACGAGTGGATATGAAACGATAACCATCGGTTACAAGTAGACGCTGTTTCGCTTCGTCAGTTCATTTATAAAACTAAGACCTAAGCAACGTACCAAGTTTTATGTTAGAGATAGACAGCCCAAGGTTCCGTGAGCCATCTTCTCTAGATACCTCTTTCGCCTCATCCACTGTTATTAACGTCTTTATACATGCCCTACGAGGGGTCTTCATGTTTTTTACGTGGCCTTTCTCCAGCATCCTTGATACTGTGTTTTAGAAGATGGACCGAGGTCTCCACTATAAAATTTAGTTGAAAAAATCAGGTAATATCCACGCTATCGCAACATTACCTTCAGTCTCCCCCGCCATAACTCTTAGGGCTGCCGCCGTCGACGCGTCGAGGTATTATTATTATGCGAATAAATACTCGAACGTCAAGACTAAATGTCCTCTCGCCCCTAATCTCGTACAAATGCTCGTTTATTTCTGTAATAGTTTTAAAAGATACTTTGAATTTTTGAATTTATCTTTTTAAGTGTAAAATTGTTTTGGGATACCGTGAGATAAGTGTTTTTTTGTTGTTTTCTTTGTAATTGTTATTGTTTATATTTTTCTTAATATCTGGCAGTGCCATTGTAAACTAGATTGTTGTGAGTTTGATTATCACTCCTTTTGGCAAATGCCAAGAGGAAATCCTCTTCCTGGTAACTTGGCAAAGCGGCGTTGAGTACCGGTACTCAACACACAATTTCTCTTACTCCGCCTCCCTATGTCTAAAATGGGGAGTGTCTTAGCACTAGGTTCCCTGGTTTTATCTGCTTCTCCAGCTATGTGCGGGATACAGCGTAAAGCTTAAAATAGCTATTTATTTGTTGATATGACATTTAACGCCTTATGTCTGTGATCCAAGTGTAGTCTCCTTCTTACAGAAAGTGCACTAATAGACTCGAAGGCGTTCAAAAAAGTCCTAGTGAACAATATGAAGACATAATTGGTAGCTTTAAATTGCAATTACTTTCAAACCGTAGATCTCTCGTAGACATGAAGTTTCTATATGGAAAGATCGATGACAGTGAACTGTGGAGTAGATTTAATATTAAAATACCTCAGAGATCCCCTTGCAAGTCTGTTTTTCAAGACGGAAAGAACTAGAACGAACCCTGGACATAATAGTCCAATTAATCGCATCTCTCGTTCTTTTAATGAGTACTTAGAAGATTAGACATTGGTTGCGACGGGCTCTCAGTTTTCTTAAGGAAATGTAACCACATATTTAATAAAGTTAATTGTAACTAATTTTAACTAATCAATGTTTAGTAATCTTTAATTTTATATTTTTGTTTTTTTTTTATAAAGCGTAATTTAATCTTTGTTATCATCGATGATGAATGATGTGTTCTCCTGTTGCCAGGTGTACATAATAGTATAAGTATATACTAAGAATGTATGTAATGTAAGCCAATATGTACGACAAATGGAGATCCATATATATAAATAAATGTATTAGCGATTAGCGTAATGTAGTGTAAATTTAATAGATAAACGCCTTTCAAGATTACGTACAAGAATAAATACATATATTGTTTGTTGGCGATAGGTTCGATTCCTACTCGTAACGAGGACAAGCACGGCGATGTATTCCGCTACTCATTATGTAATGTTTTAGACTTCGGCGGAAACTGGAGAACGGGAGTGTCTTAATACTAGGTGCCCATGTTCCCTCTGCCATGTACCGAATATTAAAATATCTACCAAGCACAGACTTGATCTGCTGTCTGAGCATCCTGGCTCTCTGAGAGCCAGGGTATGAATACTAGATAAATATTTTAGAACAATTCTTATGTAACTTTTTACGTGTTTTGCTTTAAGTCCTCATAATCCCAGGATTAAATTTGAAATTTTTTTTTTAAATATATAAACACTATGAAACAGCACTAAAGAAAACAAGTTTTAAATAATTTTTATAACATTTGATATTATAATGCTGTAGATAACAATGGTGTCTCTTCTCTGGTCATTCCAGTATAACGAACTTACTTATCTCCCTACCTACAGCAAATCATTGAAACACTTGGTTGGTGGGTGGAGTTACAAATGAAATTAATACACCGCATCCATTTGTTGTTTTACAATGAAAAAAGATAGAAATTTTTACAGTTCTAAAATGTCATTCCACATTTAAGAAAGAAAAATACTTATTTAGAAAACGTATAGAAAATTTTAACGTAGCGGGACTCGAACCTGCCCCTCCTGGTAACCGACTAGTTCGGTATGGTGGACGTTGTAAGTATTTTAAATAGAATTCATTTGGTTTGTTATGTTTCTTATCAGAGCGAAGAATTTGAAGCAATTTATTTGTCAATTCGGGTGAGAACAGAACCTAAAATATAATTAATTTTAAGACAACACATTTACAACAATTTCACCATAGACATATCCAATTTTCCTAGCTCAGGTAGTCAGGGGCGACTGTAGCATAACGTCTTGTTTAAATCAAGCGGGAATGATGGCAATAACAGTTAGCTACGAGTTACGATGAGAAGAGATAATGGCGTTTCAGGAGATTTTGTTCTAAGTAATTGTTAATTTTGCGGCGCCCGACACCCGGACGGATGATAATTGTTTGTTTTTATTATAGTGTCCTTCTATTCCACTATAGAGTGGAAGTGTGGGTTGGTATGTGCTGAATAAGGTATGACTGACATTTTTCTTGGCTTAATGTTCTAGTGTAATTGTGTTTTTGTGTGTGGTTTTTTTTGTATGGCAGAGTAGAGAGAATGTGGGGTGGAGACACTCCGTTAGCTATTCTTCGTCCAATTTTTGAGATATTGTGTATTGTGTTGCGGAAATCAACGCCGCGATTAGTGTACTAGAGCAGGGAAATTAAAATTAGCTCAGTATAGTAAATCTCTTGAGTAGGGTGTGTCGCGTAGTCGTGTTTACAGTCAAATGCTGTCCTATTGCGCTACGGCGATGCATATTTTGTGTGTAAGGTGCAAGCCTTAACTAATGACAATGAATTGAAATTTATTTTTTTCTAAATTGTAGATAATTTTTTTTATTAATTAAGGGTTTCGAAAAAATATTTTTTATAGACAGCAATAAGAATAGCTGAAGTTATATTTTATTAATTTGAAAAAAATATTCCTATTTTAAATGAAATTATAATAGACGGGACAGTAATATATAAGCATTTTTTTAAATCGATCTTCTTTCAAATGTTCTATTATAAAAAAGTCTTATTTTCTGTTCTTTTAAATTATATTTTGCACATGACATTTGACATTTTCATCATTCAATTAATAGCAATTAATAAAAATTAAGTATATTACTTTCACGCCGTATTTCTTAGTCTCGAGATGCACTATTTACCACTTTCTCTCTGAATTCGAAATAATCTTGTAGTAGTGGAACTCAACGCCGCACTTTTAAAAGACAAAACTAATCAAAACGAAACCAACATACAAAACAATCTACAGCTACCATCAGACCTTCGCAACACATCAAACACCAAGATTTATACGATGCAAATTCCGGCCAAGAATTCCATTACTATCATCCCAAATGAACTATCCAACAGGCGGCAATATAAATGTGACCGTAAATCTACACATGCTAAACTAAGATAGACACATTGAAGACAAGTCAGCATCCCTTATCAGGCGACGTTATTTACGACGCGGACTTGAGTTACGGCCAATTTACAAGTAGTCATTAAGGTCCCTAATGGCTGTAAGGTGTCTGGGTGAAAAGTTTCCTGGGTAAGTTGGGCGTCAGCGTTGTAGGAATATGATGTACGGCACGGCGAGGTAAGGTATGGAGGTTTTTGTTCTGCATTGTTAATGCGTTTAGAACGCTTATCTTGGATGTTTTTAAAGGTTTTATAGCCATTTTTCGTGTTTTTGAGAGGTTTTTAAGTTGTTTGTGGGGTGTGTGTGTGAGGTTTAATGGGTGTGTTAATATATGATCGGTTTACTTGATACATTTTGTAGGTGAGATGGTCTTGAAAGATTGATATAGTATGTAATTTTGTAGTATGTATTTTATAGTTTTGGGTTTGAATTGAATAATAGGGAAAATTTATAATATTTTTATTTATCTTTTGGAGAATGCCTTAAGGAATTGGACAATAGAAATCGATTATCAATGATTGATTATAAAGTAATTCAGTACAAAAATTATTTTCTGGAACACCCTGTGTACTAAATAATAAAATAGCTCAACGTTTTCCTATCCTACATTACATTTTCTAAACTCAAATTTAAATTATCTAAATTGAAATGCATAGATCTATATTATAATATAACAACCAATAGGTACGCGCGTTCACGTACAACCACAAATACCGCTTGATAATAGCAAAATTCATTAAAACGAGACAACGCTGGGAATGATAACCTCATTTGTATGGGATGAATCAAACGTACATTAAAGCATTGTCATACGGGGAAAATTATTGTGACGCCTCTCATTACGGGCACAGCGCCAGTGGAGACTGCGGAGTGGAGAGTGAAGAGATGGTAGTTTTTAGATTTTGTGATGGAGAAATGAACAAGACATATTAAAAGTATTAAAACACCACATATATACTAGTAGATTTTGTAAAATTCAATGTTTCCCAATTTTCTAAATATATATCTAATTAAAATTTATCTTTACGTTATAATCCTGTAGATATATATTATTTTGAATTCGTAGAGTAAGAACATAATATGCAGACAAGGAAGACAGAGACGGATAAAACTAAATAAAATTGAAACAATCAAACTTTGTATAAAAATGAAATTTAAGTTTGTGTATACTTTAAATGTTATGTATAAAAAAAGCATTTGGATTTTATATTTCAATTATTCTTAGTTTGAAACCCACTCAGAGAGCTAAAGTAGGTATAATAACCGAACATAACATATTTACTTATACAGGCTGTACAGAAAGAACGAAAAGGGAAAAAAAAGTATCACATTTTCCAACATCGACTCTACAGTTTTGCTGTCCACAAATTTTGCATTATCGGCCGCCAGTATGACAGGCCAGTGATATATACTCGCGCGTATTATAAAAGCGATAAATAAATAAATTTCGGGTAAAATTTAGAACGATCAATTTTATCGGCAAAGATAATATAATGGGCGCGTTGTCGCTTCGCTCTCACACAAAGGCATTATGATTGTTTCTAATTAAATTGTATAGGTGCTATTTGTTACCGGTTCATATCATTTTTAAATTGTTTTTTTGTGGCCGTGTGATTGTAAGGGCGAGCGTTTTTGGTTCAAACTCTATTTAGGAGAGTCAATACGTTTGAATATTTTCTAGAACGGAGTGCCTTAACAAAATATGATACTGCGTGAAATATAAAAAATGTATTTTTAGATTAGACGAACAGGTCTTATTTTGCTTAAGAGAAACTGTGTCGGTCAGATAAGATTTATTATTTAACAGTTAAATAAATAAAAATATTTCTCAGAAAAGGTGTAAAACTATGAACGCAGCAGAATTTGAACCCGTGGCTTCTGGAAACCGTCCAAGTGCTATTTGATTACTAAGCCATACGTTCTCATGAAGTTATGTTGTAATTCTTATTCTCTTGTTACAACTTACAGACTACAAAGACATCAAGCAAAATCGACAAGTGATATCAATGATAAAAGAATGTATTGGGGATTATATATACGTAGCATCGCACTCTGTGTTGATACTAAGGCAAAAAAAAATTGTCTGGACGCTTAAATAGCAGAATTGACTGATTGTATAATCAATAGTTTTTTTAAATTTTTTTAAGCTTAATGAACTTTTTTTTACTATTCTTCTATTCTACGTAGGTAAGCCATCTTATTTTCTTTCTTTAAACTTCATAATCTTTAGATACTAAACTCTTGTGGTAATGTGCCAATAGATAAAGCTTACACCAAAAGGCCACAATTAAAGCTTAAAGTAGTATTAACTGGTTTGGACGAACTAGCGATGGGTGCCGATTCTAATCTTGACATTCAAAATGTTTGTTATACAGCATGTCAGTACATTTTATCTAGTTTTTGTGGTGAATGACACGTTGGCGGTACACTGTTGTGACGTGGGCGCCGCAACCCAACGAAACGCAAATAAATGCACAAATATACTCATTTTTGATAATGAATCGTATTTAATGCATATCTGGGCGTGACTGCGGTCGTAAACTGTTTGTCTGTTCAGTAATTATTTTAATTATAATAAGGACACTACAATCTGTTTTTGATATTTCAAATTGTCGCTATAATAATTCAATGTCTGCTTTACATACAGGGTGTTTGCCAATGTTATTAAATATATATATTTTTTTGTTGTTGATTTAAACATCATTTTCTATTAAGTCGATTTATGTCTGTTAATTTGTAAAAAATAAGAAACCGAACTCCACCCACTTTTATAGTGGGTATCATAGTAAAATTTTGCTATTATATTATATATTTTAGGTGATAATAAAGTAATATCGTATTATCGAGCTTGTATGATGTCTATCATCCGTGAGCACCTGTGTAGTGGAACTCTTCAGTGGTTATTATTAAATCCTTACTTCTTTTCCACGTTCTATAGCATTTGTAGCACTTGGTGTAGAAAAGAGTTTTTCCAGTTTTTATACTATATATTTGATTTTTTAAATATTTACGTGAGTTGTATTTTGAATAAGCTTATAATTATTTTGTTACATTTCCTTAATTTCATTTCAAAATTGTAGGTTTAAATTTATTATTACTTCAAATATAATCATTCTTTCAAGTGGGGATTGAAACGATAACCATGTCGCTTACAATCAGATGATGTCTTTCTGTGAACTCCTGTCATGCTGCCTCCTGCAGTTACTAGTTTGTTTATGTAAAGAAAATACTGTGTTTTACATATAAGAGTTATTTCACCATTCAAGTAAGAATTACTCTAAAAAAGTATTATAATTATTCTCTTTATTCATATCAAAAATGTAGTATAAAAATGGCTTTAATTAAACAGTTAGAGATACGTTAACAGATGGCAATAAATCTTAAAGTTTGAGATGATGTTATAGTCTGCACCCGTCATGTGTCGGCTCATCTGTCCGTCGTCGCTGCGCAGGCGCAGATCGACACGACTCAGCCAGTTAAAGTACTACAAAA
>DWGR01000165.1:0-29773 GCA_018247715.1 Heliconius burneyi
GTTCCGCCACTCAGCATATAGTGTCTTGACAATGTGGTTGAAAGTATCTTACTAATAAGTTTTTTATGCCTGCCCGGCTATACATGGCTTGATGCTAATAAATGAAATATATGACCCAACTAAGTGGGCAGAGTACAATTACAACAAAAAACTTTAGTTCCGGTCCATTTTAAGATCTGTTATATTACCCAACTTGGCTTTTATTTATGTATTTTTTTTATAATAAGACTATTGAGTGTATAAAAGCGACTAGTTTCATCCAGAATATACATTGAATCTAAAATTATCGCGCACATTTTAAAACTGCGCCATCTAAAAAAAGCTAAGCTATTTTATGTAAATTTAAAATCACATCTCACTAAGAGATTTAATTTTAAAGAGCTCTGAAACTGAGCTTCCTTCAGCAGTGCCTTAGCAATCCTATTTGCAGGTCGTGAAATGCAAAGATTTATATATTCCTTAATTTAAAACATTGTGAGTCTTCCATAAAATTACTTTTTTTCTAGCTTCACGCTGTATCCAGCACATAGCAGGGTAGGCAGAGGGAACTTGGGAACCTAGTATAAAGATACTTCCCTCTTTCGATTCCTACTTTCCCCTCGTTTCTCGAACTATTGTGTTGAGTTGCGAAACTCAACGTCGCAGATTTGTACCCCGATGACGGCGGCGGCGGTGATATGACTGTAACGTGACAATTGTGGGTTCGATATCCACTCGGGGGAATGAATATTATTTACTTATTTATATTATTTATTAAGATTTTCTTTCTGCTATGTGCGTGATAATATTCTATAGAATAGGAGTCTGCTACATAGCTTGCTTTATATATACTCTACAACTTTTATCTCGTTTTATAAAACGAACAAAAATCGTGTTTCTGTGATACGGTTTCTATTTTTTATGCAAAGACTTCATTCAGTTTGCGCGGTCCTTGGTATTATTTTAATATATTTGCTTTAATTTTTCAAGTTAAAAACTAATATTGGTAGCATTCATGTAACGTACATAGGTAACGTCGACCTACAGCTTCGTCGACGTGGTCGAATGTAAATAACTAAATTTCCGAGATTACTTAACAGCAGGTGCCTTTCTCTGTAAATTAACTATCCAACACATATACATATGTTGTCGACAGGACCCGTAACTCAACAAAAATACGTTCTTAGAAAAGGTACTTACTTTTTAAGCACTTTCCGTCGGCGATATTCAAAAGGCACGGGTTCAAATCCCGCTACGTTAAAAAAATATACTTTTCTAAAAAAATATTATTCTTTCCTCAGTGTGGAATAACACTTTAAAAATGCTAAAAAATACTTTAATATTATTATAGATTGGATATAATCGTAACTCGTACCACGTCGCCTACAAAAATTTTGCCGAACAACTCCAAGATTCCAAACTCTGTACATAGCAAGATGTAAGCTACAGTAACTGAATAATTTATTATGAATATGTTGTAGCACTACGTACAGACGACTCGACCGTCTGGTAAGTACTGAATAAATGTAGAAGAATAAGCATAGCCCACTGTTATCCCGTGTAAAGAGAATAAGAGAGTAAGAGTGATTAATCTTCTCTTATTCATTGCCGATGTAAATGGACTAAGAGAGTGATTAATCTGTTTGTTTTTTTGGCTTTCTACTTAAAAAACACTTTGAAATAATTAAATTTAGTCAGGTTTTTGGTTTAGGTGCTTGCGTGCTGATTTTTTTAGCTTCACGCAGTATTCCGCACATAGCAGGGTAAGCAAAGGGAACCTGGGAACCTTGTATTAAGTCACTCTTTTCCCATTAGGACATTTGCGTTCTCCAAGTTCCGCCTAATTCTGTCAGGCATGACGTGTTGGGTACAGTATTAAATACGTGTTATTATAACTTTTAGGTGTAACTCATCAGCAAACTTACATAAACAATTACACTAAAATGCTAAACAACGACCCAAGTATCTAATTTAAATACAGCTTCACGCTGAATCACGCACCCAGCAGAAAGCAGAAGGAATGTAGTGCAAGACACTCCATTCTCCATTTTCCGCCGAACTCTGGAAGCAATGTTGGTTAAGTAGCGGAGTTCAACGCTGTGCTTAGCCTCGATAACATACTGAAGAAAACGTTAAAAAAATCATTTCCTCGAGTGGGGATGGAGCTCACCACCAGTCGCGTTTACAGCCACACACTCGTGCCCCACCACTAGCCTCAAGTATCTAATTTAGTAACCTTATATCACATTTATATGCAATCACACACATATTTAACGTTTTTTCCATACAACATGGTAAGGCTAATGATAGCCATTACGATTTTCATTTAATGAGATAAAGTTAATTGCTGGAATCAGTAATGAGGGCAATTATGCAGACGACTATGAAACCAATCTGTTTCAAATTTAAACATATAGAATGTACATTGGTGTCTATTTTAAAATACAATTGTTCTATGAAAATTTATATCGAGCTTAAAGAAATTAAGTTTAAAAATGTATATAAAATTAAAAACCTACAGTCCTTTAATATAACGCTTGATATTTTTTCACATTTATTATATAACAAGTGCGATAGAGAAGTGTAGTGTACATACAATTCAGAAGTAAACCATCCCCTGGTTTCCAAGCCTCAGGATATTTTTCTTATTCGAAGTTTATATGGCACCATTATCCTAAATCCTTAAGACACTTCCGAACTTCACTTTCCGCCGAATCCTAGAAGTATTGGGTGTTGAGTGGCCGAACTAACCTTTGCGCCTTGTCTCGTTACCAAAGCAATGATACGAGATTATTTAATAACTTCTACGCCTAAATAGGAATTGAACCCACAACCGCTGTGCTTACAGTCCCACTCTTGTGCCGCTACACTATGATGGCCTAACTTCTTAAATTACACAATTTTCCGTATTTCCTGTAGAAACTTCATGTATAACAAAGAAATTCCAAAAAATCAGCTTCAAGCTGTATTCCGCACACAGCAGGGAAGGCAGAGAGAACCTAATGTTAAGACACTCCGTTCCCACTTTCTGCCGTATTCTGGAGGCATTGCGTGTTGGGTGGTAGAACTCAACGCCGCACTTTGCCTCGATACCAGAGTGAAGAAATGGAAATATAAACGTAAATGAGTATTTCACTTCCTCGAGTGGGGATCGAACCCACAACCGTCGCGTTACAGTCACACCCTTGTGCCGCTGCGCCACGACGGCCTCATGTTTATATAACGTCACTACGATACTTCAATGTAATATTTATTCCATCCATTGTATTCCAGGTACTGAAATATAAAACCAAATAACTGCAGCAAACGAAATTTCAATATCATATAGTAACAAAGAGAGGCTTTTTCCCCAACGGCGCAGATGCAGTTGATAAATGACTGGACAGAGATTAATATCAGTTTGATTGTCTCTCGTTTTATTAAGTGGGAGTAAGTTGTCATTTTTTGAGGCTGTCGAGGCGCAGTGGCACTCTACAGTTATTGGACCTTTGTCCGGAGGCTATGGGTTCCATTACTACTGGAGGAAATAAAATATTTAATGAATAATGAAATATTAAAAGCATATGTGACTTTATCATCAACTATTTACTCAATTATTAAAAAAGCCTCATTAAAAGAATCAGTAAATTGATTTACTCTGCAAATGAATTTAAAATAAGCAAATTCAACAAACATCTTGTTCCGAGCAAAGGAATGAGCAGACCAATAGAAGAATACGATTTTCGGAACGTGACTCGATTACCGTTAACGAGGGACCGGCTCCCATATTTCAATCTCAGCTTCATCATATTTTTTTACAAAAAATGCAATAATTTTGATGAGGTGAAGCAGTTAGAGGAATACATTTTTTAATTCAAGAATACATCTCTCTAGTATACTTTCGTTCTTCTCTTCTTTAGCTTTATATTAATACAAACATTATATATACATGACAATCTCAAAAAAAAAATTCCTTAAAGACTACACAAGCTTCTATAGCATCGATGGTCATTAGATTTGCATAACATATGTAGATAGATGCAATCAGTGAACCAATCACTCAATTATGACTTAAGATGACTTTGACAATATCATTACTCGGAACCCTTGAAGAAATTATAAGAAGTAATATCTTAGTCTGTCAAAACATGTTATGAAACTTGAGGAGAAGCCCTTATACTAATTTTGCTAAAATAAAGTAATAATAAAGAAATATAACTAAAGTTTATATTACTAGCATTTGTGACAAAATTCAGAATTAAATAATTTGTTGGTTAGTAGTAGACTTGATTTCTAGTTTAATTATAATAAAAGAGAATATAAAAAAAAAATACTTTACGCCCTTTCTCCCATTTCATGTGACGCGAGAATATAGTGTCAAGGCCCAAGGTAGTTTTCAACACGATGGTACTCAATGTAGTGGTGTAGGTATACCACTATATTGAGTACCTCATACCCAATTTCCTCGAGTTTGGATCGAACCAAAAACCATCGCGTTTACCGCGCTTAGTCTTACTTTGTACTTATTAATATAAAACATTACAAATACTAGTAAAGAGTTAAAAAATACTTCCATTATTACATATAAAATATGTAAACAACAACAAGGATAAATATTAAATATAAACTTGAGACTATATTTCCACGCTTGTGTTATTAAGCCGCAGGCTTGAATAAGATGAACGATCTTTATGTGATATGCTTTCTTCTTCTTCTTGTGTTAATTGAAACAATAAAATAAAATCTAATCAAGCGAACGTTAAGTTAATTACATTTAGTTATACTTTTACAAATATATAAGTTTTTTAAAATAGACTATCTTTGTTTATATTTCAAGTTCTCAAAAACATTTGGCGAAAAATTTCATAATTGTAGATCTACAGACAGATCGATTTTGATTACACGGTGAATTTCATACAAGATTAGAAGGTTGATTTTTTTGTGCTCTATGGGACCGTAATAACATTAATATCAGATTAATACATCCACGCGAGATAAATGGTCTTGACAGACAACAAAGTGATCCTATAAAGGCTCCATTTTTACATTTTAAGGTACGGAATCCTAAAAACAAAGTAAAATTCTCTATCTATGTCGGGATATTGAGTTTTATGCAATACTCTCACAGATCCGCAGCGTTTAGTTACTCAAATGGCTCTATGAGTATAATACTCGTTTTAAGAAAAATGAATGCTTTTGACACATAATAATGTTGACGTTTAATATCTTTAGTAAAGCTGAAAGATCGATTTCCATTATTAAGAGGCTTATAGAATACGGCGCTTGGAATAGAAAACCTAAACTAGCTAGAATTTAATTTTCTTCTCAAATATTATTAATTGCGTTAGTCTAAATTAGTATGAACCAGTCCTTTTCATCATGTATCTTCGCTTTATCCACGAAAAGCGTCCACGGGAGATAAAAAATCCTTTTTGAGTTTTGGTTAAAAAAAAGATTCTGAGCGTGTAGTTCATGCAAAACAATTAAGTTTAAAAAGCGTAATGGTCGATATTTTCATATTAATATTTAGTTTTTCAAAAACAAATGCAATATATAAATAATAATTAATATTAATCAATAATAATACAATAAAAAGAAAATTTGACTTCAATTAATAATAAATATTATAAGCTAATAAAACCATTGTTCCAATTTTATTTTATTATAAGAAATCTTAAATACTTTTACACATTACACTTATACGTGTTGAAACATTTTAAAGCTTAGAACTCGGAGTAAGAGCGAGCTTTATAGTTACGTAAGTAAAAACAAAAAGCTTCATGAGTTCGTATAAAAATCTTCAAACAAAACGAGATAGAACTAGCAGACTTAAAACTACACTTTAACCCACATGCGAGTTAATAACATAGATTAACTCTAGCCAACGCCTTTCAGGATAAAATACACCTGCGGTTTTGCTGACAGTTATAATCGATTTAGATTTCAATAAGATTTTTATAGACGTTTTTTATTTTATTTTTGCAAGTTCAAAGCTTATATAAGGACAATAAGATCTGATGAGAAGTAATGATCTGATGATCTGTACAAGTGTATATATTCTTTCATAGTTTTTTAGACTCGTATTCCTCATTTTTGAAATTTTCATTGTAATGAGTGATGACTGACCATACTCAGCCTTTCATGTCTAATTCTTAAAATCGGATACATATTATTAGACTGGTTAAATTGTATATATTAATTTGCAATAAATACTTATAGTAAACCACTGACTTTAAATTCCAGGCCAGTTGTGGCGCAGAGGCAAAAGCATCTATCTGTAAACGCAATAGCTTGTGGGTTCGATTCATTCTCGAGGAAATGAAATATTTCTGACTTTCATTTCCACGCTCTCGCAACGAGGCAAAACGCGGCGTTGGGCTCCGCTCTACTCCAATCACTGCAAAATTCGACGGAAACTGGGGAACAAGAGTGAAACGAAACAGAGTTTCTTAACAAGACCAAGGTGACCAAGTTCCCTCTACTTATGCAGCCACATTTTTAAAATCCATTCTAACAAAATTAGTATGTAAAGTAAGCTAATGTTAATGTACTGGAAACGACTATAATATGACATATGTATGATCAAGTAAATATTGAATCTCGTAAATATATCAGAGCGGAGTTGATTTATTTCTTTTGGCGGAATGTAACGAGGCCATTATACGAGTAAGAGATTTTCCGCGTTATTTACTATGTAAGAATATTTTGTCCAATCAAGGTAACTTTGGTAAGTGTATGGTTACTGTGTCACACTGTAGCTTATAAGTAAGCAAATAAAATAAACAAATCAAAAATAAATTAACTTTACGCTGTATGGCAGAGGGAACCAAGTCTTAAGACATTCTGTTCCACACTTTCTGCCGAATTCTAGAGACTTTGTGTATTGAGTGGCGGAATTGGAGGCCCCTTTTTTCTCGCGAAATAAATAACTAAATTTAGATGAATATATCATTTCCTCGAGTGGGAATCGAATCCACAACCGTCGCTTTTATACACAGTCGCGCGCTTATCCGTTATTATCTAATGAAAAAAAAAGGTAATTAGATAATTTTAATATTAATAATATTTAAATGACCTCGGGAATGTGTAAATATATGAAAATAAATACGTCTAGACGTTAAGCATACAGAATTATAAAAGAAAATATGTACTATTCTGTATGTGTAGTAGTATACTATTTTGTAGATATATACCTCCAGAATTGGTACGTTGTTAGAAGTCGGTTTTTCTTTTTGTTAAAAATTAATTTATTTTATGATTTTAAGTGATGAGTAGACCATAAAAGCATGCTTCTTAAATGAGTGGCGATGGTGGAGTTAACGAGTAGTAATGGTTGTCCTATGTAAAATTTCACTTAATTAGGTGCAAACACAACATTCAAACAAACATTGTGGTATATTGAGAAGAACATACATATTAAAAATATTCTTATAAGTTTATCAATTTTGACCGGATCCCAGAATAGGAACCTCAGCAAACTTACTCTAAACTATCCTTTAAGTATATTCCTTCAAATAAAAAAAGAATCATCGAGATCGATTGCAGTTGAGTTTGAATCTATAACAATATTAGAGAACAAAAATACTTACTTTCACCAAACTATCCTTGAAGTGTATCCTTTCAAATCAGTAAAGAATCATCAAAATCGGTTGGCGCAATATTGAGTTATTTGCCCATTTCTCGCGCACATACCGAATGTCAATTTAAGACTTATGTGATTTTCTCATAGATACCATCATCAGAAATAAACCAAAAAAAAATGGGACCACACGGGACCACACCTTTCAAATAAAAAAAAAACATCAAAATCAGTTAACTCAGTTAAAAGTTTTGAGGTAACAAACGTAAAAAAAATACAGTCGAATTGATAACCTCCTTTCCTTATAGAAGTTGGTTAAAAATTAAATTTTCTCATTTTTAAATATCTTCGTATCAATCAATATAATTGATCAATATGATTTAGCAAAGAACGAATAACTTGTGTCAAATTTGTACAACTTTTATCAAAAGAAAGTTTTAATATGATAGAAGCTACTTTTATGTTTTTTAAGCATCAAAGTTTCAAAGTTGCGTAGTATTCTTCAAACTTAAGAACCAATAACTTTTGCAAAAGATGAACTCAAGACAAAATATTAAAGCTTTCTAACATATTTCTTAAAATAAAGCTCAAAACGAAAGCTTGGGCGTAAACTAGTTTCTTATGATCCTAAGAAGTGATGTTAGAGTATCTTGTTATTGAATCCTGGTACAGCATGTCGTGGAGAACTCTTAAATCCTCTCAAAGGCGGAGTTCTACGGCTATTGAATCTATTTCTTTTTCTGTTTTATTAAGATGTTTGTATCAGCCGCTGCAGAAATAATGATAATAAGGTTTCATTTTAAATTATACCTTTTGTTAAGTAAGAAAAGATACTTTAGAAATAATAATCTTGTTATATTTTTAAGTAGAAATATATGATGAAATATAACTGATCGTACTACATTGAACTATTATTTCTTATATTCTGAGGGCTTTCTATTCTGAACGAAGTTGCAAGTTGTTTCAACTATCACAGTCGAAAGAAACAGGATTCGTGTTTTCTTGGCTACCCTAACATTTTTATGTAAATATTTGTTCTGTCTGTAATAGTAGTTCCAGTTTGTCAATATGTTTTCAGGATTCAGTTAAGTTTTTGTCTCATAATTTTATTATGCATAAAATTTTTTGACGTAACGATTTCTGGATGGAATCCATTGGTGGGGAAGAACGTCTCGCGCTTGTCCGGTTTTTTTTTTCTTATTGACCTAAATCTTAATAAAGTTAGTCCGGTTGATATGTTATAAGTATAATTTTGATATCTAAATATATTAAATGATTTAATTTTACAACTAAAAGGAAACAAGTATCTAAATATGAGAACAAAGGTGAAACAAAAATACAGGCTTATTGTATAACCAAAGCTAATCTCTCCCGGTGAATATTAATTAACGTTGTCTTATTATTTTGCAGAAATTTTCTTTGATATTGAAACTTAAGAACACGTGGCTTTCAATATTATACAATTTACGAGGAAGACGAATTTTAATTAACAGACTGCATAGCTTTCCTTATACAATAATTAATCTCAGTATTACATATATCTATATTTATATTTTTTAGTTTTGCGCTGTATCCCACACATAGCAGGTAGGCAGAGGGAACCTGAACACCTAGTACTCCATTCCTTTTAAGACTCTTTCGTTCTCCAACTACCCGCAAAATTCTGGAGGAATTGCGTGTTGACCGGCGGAACTCAACCCCGTCACTACGGCGAGGAAGTTAAAATATTCAGAATTTATTTTCCTCGAGTCGAAATCAAATCTGTGACCCGTGCCCTTGCATAGTAAGTAAATCATTTAAATATGATAAAATAAAAACTAAATTCTTGAAATAACCTTTAACCTCTAAACATACGAGTACAGTTCACCTTAAGTACAAAGTCAAAAAGTTTTTAACCACATCCAAAGACACACATAACAGTTACACACACATATCATCTTAAGTCTAAAACAACTTTGATTATCAAATGTTTGTAGAACATTATTATAATACCATTTGGTGATAGAAGCCGCGTAAGCAATATTCTTTGATTAGTTTGGTGAGGAGTCTGAAAGTTTTATAACAATATTGAACGTATGACGACTTCATATTGGGCCAGACAGACCGTCTAAACATATTTTCTAAGACAACAAACATTGAGAATGAATTCTGTTTTTTATTATATATATAAACTTTTATTAGAATTGCAAATATTATTCTACGTTTTATATTTTTGTTAGTCGTCTGCCCTCATTTCTTCTAGTAAATATTTTTTTTCTATATATCGCTTAGGAAGGAGTTGATGAAAATCTTATCGTTATAGGTTCAGGTATACAAACACTTTGTTATAAACTTAAGGACGCTATTTTGTTAATTGCTCTTTTAAGCGTATATTAGTATGACATTTCTATCACAATGACTGATCTTAAAAGAAAATGTTAAATAACTGATTTAAAAAATATAATTTTCTCAATTAAGGAATTTGAATCTAAAACAATCTTATTTATATACTATAATAACCTATTATATAATATTTTTTACTATCATTATTTATCTTGTCAATCTACAATCAGTATTTAAAGAAAAACAGATGCACACTGAATACCGCACACAGCAGGGTAGGCAGATGGAACCTAGTGTCCAGACACCCCGTTCCCCACATTCTGCCGAATCCTGAAGGCATGACGTTGAAGAAGTAAAGCTACTTAGAGTAGACTTCACGCTCAAAATATATTTTTTAGAGGAAATATTGAGCATTGTGACGCAGCAGCACAGAGTGTGACTTTGATGGCGATGGCTTTGATAAGTTCGATCAACACCCTCGAGAGTTAATAATATAAATTTGCCAGTTTTGTTAAGGCAAAACGCGGCGTTAAGTGCCACTATTAAAAAACAGTCTCGAATTCAGATGGAAAGCGGACAACGGAATGTTTTCAAATTGTGTTTATTCCAACTACCCTACAATACTAGCGTGAGAGTAAAAAAAATACGTTGTCATGTAAGCTTATAACGAGATTAAAGTAATTAATTTCCATTTTAAACGAACATTGGCTAAATATGATTACAAATTGCGAAGCTCGCCTACTAAGGGTGCACGAATTCTATAAACTAAGTTACAACTTCTATATAATAATTATAGCAACCCACAGGGATGTGAAATCACGTTAAGCAAACTTCATATAAAAGAGTTATACTCGTATAAGCACTCGTAATTATAGATATGTATTTTTTTGTAATATGAGTTATATTCGTATATGAATAATATAAGTTATATTAGATATAGAGTATATAATTCATATCTATATATAATAAAACTGTAAGAGATCACAGTCTGTACTTGCAAGATATATGAGAAAATCTATGAGTGGAAGAATTTATCAATATAATATAATCCAAATTAATGATTTTTATATTTTTTGGTTGTTTTTCTGTTTATCAGTGTGTTTTATGAACGCTAATATCAGAAATAGCAAACAATGCAGTTTTCACCTGTAGCTCCTCTGGTCTTACACGGGGTCGTGGGCGACGGTGATCACCTACCATCAGGTGACCAGTACGCTAGTTTGCCTTGTCTTTTTCAAATGCGAGGATTGAGTTCAAGAGAATATGTATGGAGAATGGAGATTCTTAAAAATATTTTATCTACCTATTACGCTGTGCAGCGATTAAAGCTGAAGAAAAACCTATCTTAACAAGATAATGATGTCTATTGAAACTGAAAGAAGACAAAGACTGTAAAGCAAATTGTTATAGAAATTGGATATTATGCTTTGTAAGGTAGAGCTACAACAATACCGTAAAGAGTCTATTGATTTCTGGCTCCTTTTTGCTATCGAGATGCCTGTTATTGGCCGATACGGATGTTCTTGCATTTAAAACCTACTGTGTTTGTATTAGATTATAACATTTAGAGGCCACTAGTGCGCCGGGAAACAAGCGTGTGACTGTAAACGCGACAGGTAGTGAGTTCGATTCACATTCGAGGAAATGAAGTAGGATTTTAATATTTTTATTTTATAGCGCGGCGTTAAGCGCTGCTACTCAACACACAATGCCTTCAGAATTCGGCGTAACGTGAAGGACTTATGTGTCGTAATGATTGCCTTAACACTGAGATTGCCAAGATCCTTCTGTCTTCCCTACAATGTACTGGAGATGATATATTATCCTAAGTATATACTTACCTCATCATAGTTCCGTTCCGTTCCAGAACCATAGCAGTAGATTAAAGACACAATATAAAAGTATAAATATAATTTTTATTTTAACTTTTATAATGTAAATTTTTTAAATTAAATACTAAGCTAGTCGGTTTCTTTTAATTCAAAATTTTATAAAAAGCTATCGTAGATCTAATTTTATTTCTAGAAAGTAGAGACTCTTGATATCTGAAGGATGTTGTGAATGAAAAACTCTATACTGAGTTACTGGAAAAGTGCGGCGTTGCCGTCGTGTGCCACTCAACACGCAATGCCTCGAGAATTCACACAATTCTGGTACACACGTGTTTTAATTGAAACCAGTTTCTCTCCGACTACTCTATTATGTGCGGAAAAAATATATCTGCTCGTTTAAAAAAAGTAAGGAAAGATAACTTTAAAAATACTACAATAATAATCTATGATGAAAATCAAATTCCTATTGATCCATGCATTAATTAAATAAATAAAGAGTTATGTTCCAACAGAAAGCCAATGGAAGAGCGAGGTCTCGTGTGATGCTCAATTTTCGCAAGAGTGCATTGGATTTAGAAAAGATTGAATTACTTTGTATAACATTTTTATCAGTATTAGATCTTATTATAAACATACCCGTATAATATATGATTTAAATCGGGATAGTTTTTTTTTATTGCTAAAGTGGGCTCTGAATCAAACAGTAAAGTAATAAAAAGTGTTTGATTGTTTTCTTAGGCTCAAGGTGTATCCTGCTCTAGCAGGGTAGACAGATGAAACCTAGTGTTCCGTTCCCGTTAAGACACTTTCATTTCCCATTTACCGCTGAATTCTGTTGAATTTGCGTCTTGAGTGATTTGCATATTAGTGTAAAAGTTATGCATATTTTGTAACTGCTATTGTTTTTTTTTCTTCACGAATTTTCCCTATTTGGTGAAGAAGTAAAAGGAATCTAATGTTAAGAATTCTCTTAAAATATTTATTGTCGATACTGTATAATAGATTCTGGGATCCTATCCTATGAAAATATATTTTTCTTCAATATTTCACTAAGACTTATAATTATATACATATCTATCTATATCTATAGTTTTCTTCATCGTATCGTTTTTATATCTACCTCTAGAATATCATCTTTTATTTATAAAGCACTTGTTTTAAAATAGTAATAATAATAAAATATTAAAATAAAAAAGTTCCACGAAAACGATATTAAAGTTAAATGAATTGCATTGACGAAACTTTTTGAGTATAGGAAATCTCCCAAAGGTAAAAGTTACCTACAGCAAAGTAAAAGTTGGCATCTTATTTGCGTCAGCTAATGAAGTTACAACTTAGGACTGCTAAACTTAAGACGTGATCTAAATTGTAAACAATTTACATTTAAAATACCGAATTGATCTTCGCTATTAAAATTGAATGAGAGTTTTTGAAACACTTATGACGACTAAAAAAAAACAACGGGATAAAGCGTGTATCCCGCACACGGCAGGCTAGGCAGAGGGAACATAGTGTTAAGATACTCCGTTCCCCACTTTCTGCCGAACTCTGGGGTATTGCGTGTTGAGTAGCAAAACCCAACGCCACGCTTTGCCTCGACACCAGATCGAAGAAATAGAAATATAAACGTTAAAAAATATTTCACTTCCTCGAGTGGGAATCAAATTCACTGTGATGACATGTTTTTATTTTATGTTGTGTAACAATATGCATAGCTCTCATATTAATTTTGCAGATCGTGGTGCAACGGCACAGAGTCTGACTGTAGATATGTCGGTCAACGACCGATTCCAATTTAGGGGAATGATATTTTTTTCTCGAACTGGTAATAAGACCGATAGCGACGTTACTTTGGAACCCACAATGTCTCATAAATTAGGTAGAAAGTGGCTGCCTACTTTGCTTTATGCGGAAAACCAAAAATTCCTTATGAGGTTTTTATTTATTTATAATAATTATTAATAGAAAATTGTTATTACATCTTAAATAGCAGAGCTTAGATGTTTGTTCCACTTATTACATCAAAATATGCTACAATTATGTAAAGATTTTGAAATCAGTCCTGGCGCAGAGGTACAGTGTGACTACAAGATCAACTGGTTGTGGGTTGGATCCCCACTTGAGGTAATGAAATATTTATTTAAATTTATATTTTCATTTCTTCCCTCTGGTGTTAAGGCAAAGCGCGGCGTTGAGTTCTACCACTCAACAACCAATGCTTTCAGATTTCGGCGGAAAGTGGGGAACGGAGTGTCTTACCACTAGGTTCCCTCTGCCTACCCTGCTGTATGCGGTATACAGCGTGAAGCGTGAATTATTATAATTAAAGATTTTGTATAATTTGACTACAATAAAAGAATAAATTTAGGGGGGCAAAGCCGCGTTTGGAACGCTAGTAAAAAAAGTAGTTTAAAACAGATAAACAGTAAATGTCCAAGTACAGTTAGAATTAAAGATATAGCAAATAAAAGAACACAACAAATCTATTAAGCGTCAGATAAGAAGAATGACGATAAAAAGTTTCATTGGAAATAAGAAATTGAAATGGTTTGGGGTGCAAACAAAGAGATATTTTATTCTGTGGTGAATTAAAAGACAATTTTGGAGTTTTGCCAGGACAGCTCGGATAGATGGATCCTCTAGCTCCAAGAGACACTGCCTTTGTCATTTAAGTAGCATCAACATGTAGCAATTTACATTTGTGAGATAAACATTTTATTATTAGTCGTGTTAATCTAATAACTTAAATAATAACTTTT
Organism: Heliconius burneyi; assembly: GCA_018247715.1. Classification (NCBI taxonomy): domain Eukaryota; kingdom Metazoa; phylum Arthropoda; class Insecta; order Lepidoptera; family Nymphalidae; genus Heliconius; species Heliconius burneyi. The sequence continues at coordinate 14,451 of DWGR01000165.1, forward strand.
TATTTATGGACCGATTAAAATTAAACAAAACCTAAATGTTTTATGTCTTAAGTCAGTTAAGCCGTATCAATTTTTTGTTTTAAAGACAAACCGCAAGCAGAAAAAAATACATTGTTTTTGGTTCTATTACTTTGATGAATGCTAACAGTAATAGATTTTATTATTTATCTTCTATGTCGGTACATAGAACAGGGGTCGGTTAAAATTGTATTACATGGTTGTAAACGTTACCACCCTCCGCCCATATTTCCTTTGGTTTTAAGCTTAACTTATCTACTAGACTCTAGTAGCTATAGCATAAAAACAAAAATAATTTGCTGCTCAAATGGACATTGAATCTTTATCCATCACGCTTACTGTCAGCCGCTTTTCCATTGCGCCAAGATATCCTTTTATTATTATATCTTATAAATAAAATAATCATGACCTAATAAGAGAAATCTAAAACTGCATAAAAATTATAAAGCTAAACTTTCTTATAAATTATTTCAAAAGAGAGGGAACTAAGAGAAATTTTAACCTAAATTGTTCGTACGAAACAAACTGCAAGTTAGACTTAGAGCGTAATGCTTTTAAGTCTACGTCGGTCAGTTCTGGACTTCGGAGCAGTTAGTTTTAGACGTTTCTTAGCTATTACTGTGGTGTGGTAATAATATCTATGAAAAGAATTTATTTTATCGGCTTGAGAAGAAATCTAACAATTCTTTTTTGCTATTTCAGTAAGACGCGCATAGCAGGGTAGATAGGGAACCTGGGAACCTGGTGTTAAGACACTGCTTTCATTAATATACTTCCGATTGCCACTTTCCAATGAATTTTGGCGGTATTGCGTGTTGAGTAGTGGAATATAACAGCACGCTTTGCCTTTTTTTGCATTTTACCTTGCCCCAGCGCCACTGGCTTCCATTGTTTTTATTATCGGTATTTTGATTTTAATATTTTACACTGCACAAAATTCAAAGATTTTTAATTTTCCAAATCACGATTAATAAAGTAAAATATGGGCATTTCTTTGATCAGTTAAACAAAATGTAACTTATGTTCTCCAATCCAAAAGAATAAACCTCAAATATATTTCAAAGGCTACTTTTAGGCCACTCTCTTCTATCCCATTGTAAGTAAAATGCTATATATTCTTACATTATTAACTTACGTACACACTGATGGGATCGTATATCCACATATACCCGGTATCCACATAATTTAGGTTTCAATTCCCATTTAAGGTATGCCAACCTCCGCGGAAATATATGACTAATACACATTGAGAACGATAATAATAACATATATATATATATATATATATATATATATATATATATATATATATATATATATATATATATATATATATATCACCGCCTAAATCCGCAACCCTGTGTCCCCCGTTTGTCATGTTAATGTGCAAAGTTTGTTCTATTTCAATTTGCAATTTATTCTGCCCACGAAATCGAAGCAACGACATGTGATCCAATGTGGAGACGGCAACAAAGCAACGTCAAAAAGCGAAATTACTTTATATTTTCGACGCTAAGTTTTCTTACAAGGAATTTTGTTACGAAACATGTTTATTTTTCTTGGTTAAATTATATAACAAAATGTAAGAGTGAAATAAATCAGCTTCACGCTGTATTCTGCACACAGCAGTAGGCAGAGGAAACCTAGTCTTAAGATACTCCGTTCCCCACTTTCTGCCGAATTATGGAGGCATTGCGTGTCGATTGGCAGAACTTAATTCCGCACTTTGCCTTGACTTGAAGAAATGAAAATATTAGAACATAAGTAAATATTTAACTCTCTCGAGTGGTAATTGAACCCACAACCGTCGCTTTACAGTCACACCTTGTGCTGCTGCGCCACGACGGCCTTAAAATTATTAATTTATTATATCTAATATCCCAAACACCTTTAAGAATATTATTTATTAAATAATGCTTTAGCTCGTGATGTGTCTAGTGGTTAGAACCGTTTATAGCTGTGATTGTGAATAACCCAACATAATGATTAATATTAAAAATGTGTAGGTTGTATTATTAATATTGAAATATGTTATTTATGCATTATTGCTGCTTGCTGATTTTTAATTTTCTTTAATACTTATATCCATACTGTTTCAATATTTAATTACTTGACTTGCGCTTGACCGCATGAAGCTTGACGAGCGTTGATGTGGTCAACATTGCACGCATGCCTAATAAATACCAATTCACTCTGTTTTTGAAGGCTCCCACATTGTATGTCATAGAAAATACAGCCACAATAGGAAATATAGTATGCGGCAAGAAACGGAGCACGAGGCAACGTTTCGCCACTGGCTTAAGCTCTGCAACGGAGTATCAACAAATAGTTTTTCTTTAATTAAACCCTTGGCTGGTCTCTCATCTCTCATTCATTTGCAAAGCTCGTATTGGGTAGGTACTTGGTGGAGCCATCCCATAAGTAAATGCAGTACCCCATACACGGTTGAGATTTATATAGTGTGAGAAGATGTTGAGGTGTAATGTTTCCCCTTGTCTCGAAATCAAAGTTTGAATACAAAATACTTTATCTATGACATATAATACAGTCAAGTACTGCTGTACTATTCAAAAATATAATTATAACAACCATTTTTCATTTGAGTTTCTTTCAATACTCAGAATGTAGGAGCAAAAGAAAGAAATCGTTAAAAGCAGCAAATATATTACTAAAAATATTTTTTAAGAAAACGCCACTCAAACACCGAAACGAGTTACCTAAAAGGAAAACCGTATTTTCTCGTCTCTAACGCATTTGATTAATAATCTCACGGTGGAGAGACAGCCATATTTTACTCACCATAAGCACAAATCATTCGTACATATTAGGGTGGATTTGGCGAATGTTTCATTGTATCTAACAAATCATTATTCATAGTCGTGCGTCATTAATTTTTAAGTAGCTCTTAATGATATTTTTAATTTAATATATATGAGTAGGACTTCGTTTTATTTTGCCGTATTATTATCGTATTAATATACGAGTACACAACGACAACGACGTACATAACAGGCGCTATTGGCTGTATCAGAAAGCATTTTAAAAATGTTGTTAGAGTGAAAATGTCGATAAAACGTTAGTTCTGAGTTCAAATACGTATATATGTACGTTTAATAATCAGAAGTTTACTTCTGTAATCACTATTGCTAACTTATTTTAATTGCATAATTAACTAAAGCAGTAAACAATAAACTTCTTAAAACAAGTCTTCATAGACCTTCACATGAAGTAATCAGTATTTTCACTTTTAACTTGATACTTTTTTTAGCTTCACGCTGTATCCCGCATATAACAGGATTAGGAGAGGAGTAGTCAAGACACTCCGTTCCTCGTTTCCCCCCGAATTCTCTCTCTCTCTTTACAGTCATACGCTTATAACGGCCTTAATCATATTATTAGTTATTATAATCTTGTACATAATATACAGTATAAATAAAGATAAATGTCTATATTATTTAAGAAAACTATGCAGATATTTGTACTAAGTACTAAGTACTAACCGATCAGAAAATTCCTCAATCCGTACTAACCGTTGAGATAAATTCTCCAGCATCAGTTAACTAAAACGTATTCCGGACCGCATATAACTCGCAGTTAGTGAGAGGTTTTCAACATAAGCTTAAAGTTTGAACCGAATTTCAAATAGAGTTTAACGAACCCTTTTATCGGTATTTCATCCGTGAATTACAATATTCACATTTAATAGATTTATTGATACCATATTTAGGTATAAGCGATTATTTTGTCTACAAACAAATAATTGCGTGCAATCATTAGGGGGAACCTAGTGTTAAAACTCTCCGTTCTCCATTTTCCACCGAATTCTGGAGGCATTTCGTGTCGTGTGGCGGAAATCAACGCCGCTCTTTGCATCGATACCAGAGTAAAAAAAAGAAAATATAAATTTAAATAAATATTTCTTTGTTCAAGTTGAGGAACCCACAACCAGTCGCATTTACCTTGTATCCCTGCGCCACGACTGGCCACATACTCGCATATAATAACCGTATAAACGAATGTAGATTAATAAAATGACCGGTACACGCGGTGATATTATTAATGTAGTCCATTATGCATTGCAAAATAAATATCACAAAGAGGTCATCGTAGAACAGCAGCATGACGTCTGAGTGGTAAATGGGACAGTTGTAGGTTTGATTATCGCTTCGGGCAATGAATAATTTTTTTTTCTCTCTGGTAACAGAGCTAGCGCGGATTTGAGTTTTTCGAGAATTGGGCAGAAATCTCTCTGTCTCTCATCTCTCTGTCTATGCTGTATGAAAGTTACAGAGTGAAACTCAAAAACTCAAAAATATTTTGTAGAATCGAAGAAATGTATCATAATTTTACTATAAAATTAACATTTATTATTAGAAGTATTTAATACATACATGAACTAGAGCGATCTGTTTCCGCTATTTATCACGCCGCTTCTGCATGGGCGGAAAGAAGGGAAAGGGGTGATTTGTGAGTAGATACTGTATGTCCATAGGGAGCAATTCATAGGAACCGTTATAGTAGCACTAGTGGTAATGTTACAATTTAAATATAAAAATATAATATGAACAATAAAATTTATAAATGTTGTAAAATATTTGAATTTAATATTGGAAAATTAATTCTAATGTTACTCCTAGTGGTTCCCATTTTCCGGTATTGTTTTGACCGATTTAGAAATAAAAATTATATTGATTTAGATTACTTAAAACATAATTTCTTTTAAAATAATTACTATGGATCAATATATTAAATTGCTCGGCTTGAGATCAATTCATTTATTATAATTATGTCGAAGTTATAAGTTAAACATTACATTAAAGCTGTGAGGCCGTCGGGCGCAGTGGCACAGGGGTGTGACTTTAACACGATGGTTGTGGATTCAATCCCCACTCGAACAAATGAAATTTTATATATTTTCCTTTCTTCACTCTGGTGTCAAGGCAAAGAACGGCGTTGACTTCCGCCACTCAACTCTTAATGCTTCCAGAATTCAGCGGAAGGTGGAAAACGGAATGTATTAACCTCTAGGTCCCCTCTGTCTACCCTACTGTGTGCGGGATACAGCGTGAAGCAGATTTTTTTTACATTTAAATTATATTATTTAAAAGCAACGTTTATAAATTTAATATTTTCATACTATTATAGCTTAACTTGTTACTGAATTCATTTAAATTGTCTCCTTAAAGCTCTAAGATAAAGGGTTAATGCTAGTTCTTGACCGATACTTAATATTTTACAAACCAATTTCCCGTCCGCCCAACACCTCACCGAAACCCCAAGCTCAACTGTCCAGTCCAGGCAGACTTTGAATTGCTAAAATTTAAAAATGTGGACTGGAATATTTATTTAGGTTGATATTTCCGTTTCTTCGCTCTGGTGTTGAGTTCTGCGACTCGACACGCAATGCCTCCAAAATTCGTCAGAAAGTGGTGAACGGAGTGTCTTAACACTGGATTCCCTCTGCCTACCCTGCTGTGAGCGGGATACAGTGTGAAGTTGTTTTAATTTTAAATAAGTACACAATAATAAATCGCTAGCACGCTGAAATTAAAAAAATTAAAAGACGGTTAAAATATTTCACAACATATTTTATTAACTTGTCAATGCTTACGAACCTTACTTTGAACTTCTCTGTATAAGGGTAATTTCATTTGAACACGAGTTTGGGACAGCAAATTACTGGCATAATCACTTTATCTAAGCTTCAGCTCTAGCGTGTAGCCTAGAACTTCTGTATAACTTTACGTCTTATTCTGTAGCTAGGAGCTTCCGGCTGTTTTGTTCATGTTTATTCATTTAATTGAATAATAGAATATTGAGCGACCCTAGGATAATAAGCTGGCTTATATTTTTTTACCTTTTTTCTGGCCATACTTTTTGAACACATAAAATTTGATGAAGCAGGATTTGAATCCAGGAAACTTGCCTCTTGGAAATATTCCAACCGCTCTGACTAACTAAACCATACGTTCGTATCTGGCTACATTGAAATTCTTAAATGCCTATTACAACAGGATTAATAGAGAATCTCAAACATACAAATATTCAAATCACAGTCACTTGACTGCAGATATTTTCAAATCTGAACCTAAGGAATTAGCTACCGTTGGGCGGTCAGGTGACTGGCCCTCTTATTCCCTAATTTGTCTGAGGAAAATATTAGTTTTATATTATATACCAAGCTTCAGTAATATAAAATTTTAAATTTTATAGTTTATTTTAATTTTCTTGTACTCGTATGTGTTATCTACACTGCGTTTCTGATCGTATATCGTTCATGTGATCACTAATGTTGGGTCTACAATTATTAAGTTTGTATCTATACCTATAAATAAAAAATAAAAAAAAATGCTGCTACAAGATAATTGAAGAGAAATAAAACATAAAAATTGAATGAACTCGCGCCTCTTAGAAACCATCCAAGTGCTCTGATCAATTGAGCCACACGTTCTCATCGAGTTACGTCAAAGTTTTTATCAGTCTTATAAAGTCAGGTTCCCTCTACCTACTCTACTATGTGCGGGATATAGCCTGACACTAACAAAAGTTAGGCAGGTTAGTAAATAGATGTAGATATAGAAAATATGTAAAACTCTCCCTGTATTGCAAAAATTTTACCACATTTAAACAAGAGCACAAATTCACACGAGATGTCAAGTTTGCATCAAATATTTAAATTTATTAATGAGAATGTGTCTAAATCTAACTGCAATGTCGAGTCAAATATTCTATTGGACAACAGTTAAATTCTCAAATTACAAATAAATAATTTGTCGAGGCCTGTCGCGGCCCAGGAGCATGACCGTTTGGCTCAAAAGCGACAGGCTGTGGGTTCGATTTCTACTTAGCAAAGCGCGCCGCGCCATTGAGATCCACCACTAAAAATGCAATGTATTTAAAATTCGGCGAAACGTGGTTAAGTCAAAGTTAAAGGGAAGTCAAAGAGAAGTAGAGTATCTTGATACTAGGTTTACTCTACCCCGCTATTAGGGATATACATGAAAATATATAGCTAAAGAAAAAATATTAATTTACCAACTCTTAAAGCTACATTTAGTGACCAGACATCTATACAAGAATTGGATTAATATAGATTTCTGCCCATTACATAAGACCGCGTATTGCCTAAAAGCCCAGAGGAGGGCTTGAAAGAAAATTAGAGGGACCTTTACGAAAGTAATAGAGCCTATTTGATTCAAAAGTAAATACAACTCAATCCCAGAGAACATCGTCTGGTTGACCCTCTGAATAAATAAAGAATTCAATTTTTCCAAATTTATAGCTCGGCTGCGCCATCCGAGAGGTAAGTATTTGCATGGGCCGATAACTGCATGTATTTGAATGTAGGAATTTAGTTTAAATCTGACACCTGTGTCAAACAGTTAGAAAATGATTTTTACTTGGAAAGATATTGGCGTTTAATTTTTTGTTAATTTTTAGTCTGTTTAGTTTTATTGCCTAAAACAAGCATTGACGGACAAGTTAAAGAAATAAAAAATAGGTTTTATCCATTATATCTCTAAACCGGAGCATCTTGACTTGAGATTTTCTCTGCTTACCCAGTTAAATGGTTGGGGATAAATGGTGAAGTTGAAAAAAATAAACATTTTATGTTTTTTAATTTTGAATACTGTTTTAAAAGCATAAAAATAAAATAAAACTTATTTTTTGAAATATAATCATAAAATAAAAAAAAATAACAAAAGGCTTTCAAGCCCTCAAGGATAATTTTTAAATAAAAATCTCTATCCCGTACATAGCATAGGAGGTAGAGAAAAGCTGGATACCCCACTTACCCCATCAAATTTTGGACACATTATATATTTAGTAGTGGAGCTCAACGCTGCCCTTTACCTCATTACCAGAGCAAAGAAATTAATTTATTAAAATTTCATATCGAAAGTGTAATAGAGTCGAGTGGTAATAGACAATAGAACCCCAATCCTTGCCTTGGCACTGTGTAATGCAAGTCTATAATAAAATTTTAAGTCATTAAATGAATAAAAATAATTTACAACAGAGTACACGTTAAGATCTCAATGTCCATCTTGGCGTCCCTCCAGTAAATAGTGGCTCACTTATAGGCCTTCCAGTGAAATAGCTTTCTACAGCTGGTAAAGTTTATTCATTTTACGCCATTGTACAGCAGATTAGTATTCTTATATACAGGAAACAATCCCTAAATGATGCCCAAATCCATTCCAATACAAATTAAAACTTTTTCAACGAAGCTTTAATACAGATTTTTAATATAAAGCACAACTCGCACTGCGTGTGTAGTTTATAATGCAAATTGGTCTAACTTCCAAACATATTACCATTACAAACGAGGTTTCTTCCTGAGAGTGGTATTATATATTAACATAATATGCTAATACGCAGCTAATAGATAGCGATAGGGATCGCATTTTTGACTTCATTAGGCGTATGATGTTAAATATATAATTGGCATTATTATATTAATAACTGATCCTGAGGTGGTGTGGCTTGGATTTGTTTGACTAAACGTGGTACATGTGAAACTCTCCTCCTCTTTAGATTTAAATAATATATAAATATTACAAAAAAAAACAGCTAACAGCTTCTGGCTGTATCCTGCACATAGCAAGGTAAGTAAAGGGAACCTAGTGTTAAGAGTATCTTAACCTTCCCCACTTTCTGCTCAATTCTGAATCCATTGTGTGTTGAGTGGCAGAACTCAACGTCGCGCCTTACCTCGATACCATAGCGAAGAAATGGAAATAAATATTTCACTTCCTCGAGTAGGTACCGAACCTACAACCGTCGCGTTACAGTCACACCCTTGTGCCGCTGCGCCATGACGGCATCGGCCTTATATATTAGTACATGCTTAGTAATTAGTAACTTCAGATACAGCATGTTGAGAGCTGGAGCTCAATGCCGCGTTGGAGCGAAAATATCACAACAATTTATTTTCCCAAATAGAGGTCGAGGAGAGTTTTGACACTGACAAGAAAATAACAACAAATCTTATTTTTAATTTGGAGAACAAAAATTATACAACAATAGGGTTATCAAAAACCACCGACAATTACCATAAAATATGCTAATTTAAAACCGATACGTGAAAACAACTCGCTCCTACTCATACAAAATGCTCAACTTCTATTTATTTTCTCAACTATCTATTACGCGTTTCAGATCTCAACGGATATAAATTAAATAACGTAGTTTTAGGCTAAAGCTGGTTGATGCTAAAATAAACAAGGCCGTACCACAGGTACCCGCACGGCTGACCTTTTGAATCGATAATGAACTCAATTTTTCCAAACTAATTCTGTTTGTACGTAGCTGGGCGATGCAGGTAATAATATTTACATGGAGATAGCAGATATTTTTGTACTACTTCATTCTATATGCATTAGGTGGGATATGCAAGTAAATTGATGAAAAAAATACTGCGTTTTTCCTATTATGGGAAAGTGAAAAACATGTGTGTGTATATATATACAAGTGGGTTATATCAATTTGCTTTTCATATAAAAAATATGTTCATTGGACAGACATTGCGTAATAGTTTTCAATGAAAACCGTTTGTGACTCACGCGCGGCTTCGCCCGCTTAAGCTTATTTTTATATTGTATAATTTTACTTACATAAATTGTAGCCTATGTGTATTTTGATGTACAGGCTATATAACTGTAAAGTTTCATCTATTCTTGTTCTGTAGTTTTGGCTTGAAAGACCAAACTATTGTTAGAAACTTGCACATTTATTAATATTAGCCGGATGAAATTTAAGAAAATCACGATAGGCTCTCTAAGAGAAGAGTATATTTTTGTATAGAAAATTTAAACCCAAAATGCCACGTTTGATTTAGACAGCCACGCACTCGGCTGCGATTTATTTAGATTAATAAACAATACTTGTATATCATTAATTTTAATTGAAACTAGCAAAATCTAAACAATGTGATTTTATTAATAGTAGATGACCAGAAAGGAAATAAAATCGACGTAATCGTAAAACAAAACGGTTTCAAAGCTCATATCACCGATCGTTGACATTTATGTTCGAACCAAACATTAATGCTTCGTAATTATAATATGTATATTGAATCTCACGTTATGTTTTATTTAGAAATTAACTGCTGTCATATACAACATAATTATTCTTTCTTTTTTTAGCTCCGCATGCTGGGTAAAGCAGCATAAAGCACAGTGTGCATAGAAAACTTAGTATGAAGACTCTCTCTTCCCCACTTTCAGGTTAACTTTTGAGACATGTGTGACATGTTGAGTTGAGACATTAAGTTAAGTTGAGTGAGAAACTCAACGCCGCAATTTGTCTCGGTACCAGCGAAGAAGTGAGGAAATGGAAATAATTTGTTTCATGGAACAACCATCTCATTCAGATGCTATGCAACACCACTACAGCCCCAAAACTATTCCTTCACCATTTTTTGGTATTCATACCATTATAGTGTAATGGAAACTTAAATAACACAGGCCGACAAAGTTTCAAAAATTGTCAGGCCTAGAAACGGGACTATACTTTTCCAATGGTTTTTTAGTGTGCTGAACACGAATCCGACCAGAATTGCTCGTTTACCTCTGGTTTTTGAAATAACCTAACCTAAAAATCCACAAATCACCGTTTTTATGATATTTGAGGTCCTACCACAACGCGAATTTAATTTTAATGGAGAAATTCTGCAGCACACTAAAAATATCGGAAATGTATACCCCGTTTCTGGATCCAACATATTGTCGGCCTGTGTAATTCGCATATATTTTTTTTTAAATAATTATGAGCATTTCACAGTTCACATAAATAATTATTTGTTTTATCGATCACTATTTTTGAGGACTAAACTAAAAGAATAAAAATATGAAATATTTCCTCGAGTGGAGATCGAACCCACAACTTGTCGTGTTTAAATAAAATCATCATTCCATTTCATTTGTTTATAATTTTTTGAAGCGCACGATAATTCTCAATCTCTATCTCTTCTTGTTTGTTGTTTTATTGTGACTTCAATGGCAGATTTCGATATTGTATTTCGATACAGTATTTTTGTGTACAATAAAAGGTTTTACTTAATGTGATTTCCTCCTAGGATTATTGTAACTGATTGTTTTTTATTTTGAGTATTGATTTGAGCTTAAAATATTTTCTTTACATTTATTCAGTTGAATAGATATGATATCTACCCATACATATGATATATGATATTAATTGTTTTAGCATCACGTTCATTTATAATTGTTTTAATCTTGATATTATTCTTAATAATGGTAAGAGTACAAGTACTTATTTCGTACAATTTATATTAACTTGAACTTCAAATCTTAAGATGGGTGGCTATTCATCTGTTCTGCTGGCTTTGGCAAGGATCCAGTGGATTTTCGCAGCCGCTTACCCACCATAAAATATTTTCTTGCAACATAAAATATATTTAAGAGATCTACTGAGACTAGTACTTATACTATATTTTGTTAATAAATTTCTGAATACTTAAGCAACTCTATTGAACTAGATTTCGTAGTAAGCACAAGAGGCTACCTTTCCTAGAACCAATTGGTCTGAGGTCAGACAGTTCCAGGAACCAATTGGACTGATTTTTTTTGTCACAAGCCTCTTAAATAACGCGACTTTAGTGTTTTTTTTTGTTCGTCAAAATATTTTTACATTTATACTTTGCTAGTAGTGACTATCTCAGTTGTATAGAAAAATATTACAATTTAAAAATATATCGAATGGCAAAGAGAGACTGCTTAAAGTAGGTTAAGAGAAATAGTACTCTTAGTTTCTGAGAACTGCATTCTCGAATATTCACTTACTTGGAAACATATTGCTTCATAAATTTTCATTTGTGTTTTTTCTAACAATAGATATTTTTTTAACTGAATTCTAATATTAAGACACGTTGTTCTACATTAACGTTCGACGTTTCGTTCCCCACTTTCTGCCAAATTATCAAATTATAAAAAAAATATTTATGATTGGCGTATCTCAACCCTGCGCTTTGGCTTGTTATCAAACCTACAATAGTTGTGAGAGGTCACAACAGATGCTTTACAAATTAAAACGCGCAACAGCGTTGTCAACACTTTCAGTAATCAACGTAACAAATAAAAACCTGAAGCTGTGAAGGATCTCATAATGTAGGACGCAAAACAAAGTCGTCATTTTTTTTTGTTCAAAATATCTTAATTTTTGATTGTCAAGTAGTTTACCATCGGTTTGCTCTATCGAAGTCTTGCTTGGAACGTAAGAGGAACTGACGCGAGAAACTGACCTTTTTTATTATTATTATTATTTTATTTCAAAGTAATTATATTTAAAGTACGCGAGGCGTAAGCTGGATTTTCTATTTGTGTGAGTGTACACAGATATGTAAGTGTCGACGGCTTAAGGCGCAGCCAATCCCTAATTTAACGTAACTATACTTCTACTGGGAGCAACGTTACATATAGAAATCTTAATATCTTATTTTTTTAATTTATTAAAAGTAAAAGAAAAAGTTGGCACGATCAGTGTACAAGAATGAAAAATGTATGTAAATGTATATGTATGTGACCGCGGAGTAAGAGAAGAAGCAAATTCGTAATCACAGCTATTTTTGATGACATCATGGAACATTTTTTACTAAGAAAACCAACAAAATTTTTAAAGTTTTTTATCTGACTCTACTCTTGGTAACCACTCTCGTACAAGGTTAAAATAATTATTACTTTGATAAGAAACAATTTTGCTTTTCCTTCACACGTATACAAATGAATTTCGTAATTAGACCTCAACTTGGGAAAACTTGTTAATATTCTCAATTTTAGTTTTAAAACAACTTGAACGCTGTACATCTTATGCGGTCGGAATATTTATACTTCTAAGTACACTCTCAAAGTTAACCAATTATATCGAGTTTCGTATTAATTAATTGTATAATCTTAAATAAGTAAAGTCCTTTGGTTCTTAGTAAGTCTAGGCATACTTCTAATATTTTTGTTAGTTACGTGAGAAGAACATAGAATAATTTATTATAATATTTGTAATATATTTAAATCGTGACCCAGTGCAATGGCTATGGGTTGGATAATCACTTACAGGATAATTTTATCTAATTCTGATAGCAATATGCGGCGTTCTGTTGCGCCAATTTTACGCAATATCTCGAGTTCGGGTGGAAAGTGAAAAACGGAATGTTTAGACACTAGGTTCCCCCTGCCTATCTTTCTGTGTGCGGTTTATAGCGTGAAGCTAATTTAATTTTGTTTTTATGAATATTCTAATTTGTATTTACATATAACATAATTTTAATATTTAATGGCCGTATTCAATTATTCAGTATTCAATATCGTGGCGCAGCGACATAAGGGTGTGACTGTAACGCGACGGTTGTGGGTTCAATCCTCACTCGAGGAACTGAAATATTTACTACCGTTTATATTTCCATTTCCTCGCTCTGGTGTCGAGGCAAAGTGCGGCGTTGAGTTCCACCACTCAACAAACGGAGTGTCTTAACACCTAGGTTCCCTTTGCCTACCCTACTGTGTGCGGGATACTGCGTCAAGCTGATTTTATTTTAATATTTAAAACTAGTTGTTGCTCCCAACTTTGTTTACTAGGACATAAATTTCCATGTTTTCCTGTCCCCGTTGGAATTTTGCGAGATCTTCTCTCAGTCCCTAAGGAACATATACGACAAATTTCAGCTATCCACGCTGCGTATTTTCGGATATGCGTTGTACGAGTATGTCAGTAACTCAGTAACAAAAGTGTTTTATACATAGATATAAGCATTTCTTTAGGTAACACAAACATTAGCTTGCTTAGCTTCACGCTGCATCACGCATATGGCAGGTTAGGAAGAAGGAATGAGGATCAGAATGAGTGTTAAGACACTCCGTTTCCCTTGAAACAATTTCGTTCCCCACTCGATTTTACTGAAGACTATTAAGAGACGGTCATACGGAGAACAGAGTGTCTTTTCACAGGTTTTTCTTTGCCTACCCGCAAAATGCGAATGTTGTCTCAGGATAATAGAATAATAGATTAATTTTAATCAAGGCCAGTTAGTTATTTATAACATATCCAAACAATACCGTTGTAGAGTTCGTAATTATAATGTAAATGCAGGTTCTGTGATATACATATACGTGAATATTAAATTATGGAAATAATTTCCGAATTTATTACCGAAATTACTTTTAATTGAATTATTTCATTTGCAAACGTATTGTGGGACCGTTGTTTATTACCGTTGTTATTGTTAGAGAACAATGACATAGCTTTTTTAAAGTTTTTTTAAAGTAATGGTGATATTATATACTATTAGGGAGAACGGAGTGACGTATCGCGTAATCAATCTTCTTCTTTAAATATTACGTTAATTGTGAGAACAAACAAGAAGTCTTGGGATGAAAATTGACCAAATTTACGACAACTTAAGGATACTTACTGCATATTGAACTGCAACTCCAAAAATATTAATATCTAATTCTTTACACGTAACAGTATCTCGTGATGGATTTGAACCCGCTATCAACATGTTCAGTAAGATTCAGCGATAGCGTCGTTACAAAGTTGGGGTATTTAAACGTCATCCCTCGGAGCGTAAAGCCGTTGGTTTACCACGTGATCTTTGCCCTCCAGTCATATAGATTGCTATCTCGTCGCTTTATAAGAGCGAAGAAATAAAGAGAAGTTATATATTGTAAATCTAACGTTTTATAATAACTTCTTATGCTTTTTGACATGTGTTAGATTTCAGATCAAAAAGAAATTATTAAATAACAAAACGCCGAGTATTTATTTTTTGTTATTAGCTATACGCCATCGTAGTTTATGTGATATATATATATATATATGATAATCTTTGTAATTTCCGAAAGAAATATTCTTGCTTGTTTCAAATACTCGTACGAGATTAAATTTACCATGTCATTATGTTATTTAGAGGCCGTCGTGGCCTGTAACGCGACGGTTGTGGGTTCGATCCCCAATCGAGGAAGTGAAATATTTATTTACGTTTATATTTCCACGTAACGGAGTGTCCTAAGTGTAGGTTCCCTCTGACTACCCTGCTGTGTGCAAGATACAGCGTAAATTTAAAATAAAAATTTGTGTTATTTTTGCTTGAGTGCTTATGTATGCGGAAATTCTGTATTCTTAAAATAAAATATGCGTACATATGCTAGGTTATAAAATCTGTCACAATATACAGGGTGGAATTGAACGCACCACTTTAAATGAAACCACAGTTTTAACTACTCTATAAAAGCCTAATATAATTCAGAAAAAAAATAATTCCCAAAAATGAAAAAGTTATTTTTTCAAACAAA
>DWGR01000166.1:0-29767 GCA_018247715.1 Heliconius burneyi
TACAAGTGTTTTATTTAGCACCGGTTGTACATTATATTCAGATGGGCATTTTAATGATAACATCTTTACTTTACCCTATCAATTATTATCAACAAGATGCAAAAATGTTCGGTATGTATTTTTTTTTGCTTTACATTGAATTGAACTCCGTTTCACACTTTCCGCCCAATTTTCGAGACGTTGAGTGTCGTAATTCACGGCCGCGCTTTGTTTTGTTACCGAAGCGAAGAATTTAAAATAATTCATTTCTCCAAGTGAATATCGAACCCGCAACCGTCGCGTTTGCTCTTAGACTGTCCTAGTGCCATGAAGGCCTCATTTGGACGTGTGCAGTATCAATTAAATAAATGCGAGATTTTTTTCTGTATCCTTGGGAATCTTAAATGAAGTATCTAGAAAATCAAGTAAAAAGAAAAAGTAAGTAGAAAACCTTTTATCCCTTCTTTTGTATAAAAGTGAGGACATACAATACAAATAAAGGAAATAATCGAAAAATATTTTTCTTACGTATTTTACAGAAAAAAACCATTACAAACATAATAAGTTCTTTGATTTTAACGATGTTAAATGAAACTATTTTAACTGTATTCCGTCCAGTATTCCTTGGTGACGGGTAGATCCGGACCAAGAACCGGTCACGGGCAGAGATGTCTAATCGTTCGTAGACGGACGGACGTAGCAAAGTGTTCGAAACGTCGAGTTCCAAAAATATTTTATCCCAAATATACGCGATTAATCCGGTTAAAATAGTTTCATTTAATACATTACAAACATCGATCCCCTACTCTATTTGTAAAATGAATGCATATGGGCGTATGCAAACATAAGTTAGTCAACTTTTATATAAAAAAATTATTAAAAAATAGGCTAAGAATCGAGCCTTGGTGATTTAGAAGGGCTTAGTGTCGCCAACAGTAGTCCTTAGCATACCAGATCATAGAAGTAAAGTCGTGGTACATGTTTCTAAAGCCCACCAGATACTCTGACGAGGCACACAGTCAAAGACCTTCTGAAGAACTAAAAATGCAGAGCTCTCCTTTTATCCCTGTATGCCTCCATCAAGGTTCTGAGGGCAAAAATGGGTTCTATAGTGCACGGTTCTGGCTGAACATTCTGGCAGACTTTTTTTCATGAATCAGCGCCAGCACCATGTAATTCCACCGACATGTCTCCCTGTCGATGATGCGTCCTCCCTTAAGAACCTTGAAAGACCTTACAGTTAATTGGCACTTTATGGCACTGTCTGGTCAACAAGTAGTCCAATATTACGACCCCTAATATTAACACGAATGATTGAAATCATTTTTTAAATTGAAATATTTGTTGCTTCACTTTCTGTTTGGCCTTATTTTCCTTCATTTATAGTTAAGATAAAAAGATCTTAGTATCACTAAGATCTTCTTATTGTCGATCATCATCCGTTCACCACTTTTTAATTTTAAAAATAATGTTAAAGACTTAACATATTTGAAGCAATGCGTCAAGAATTCAACGAAAAGTGGGGAACTGGGAGTTTCTTAACACTACGATCCCAGGGTGCCTGCCTGCGACACACAGCGTGATCCTAAAATAAAAAGAAAATAACGTCTAAGATCTGATCTTTTTTTACATGGATAGAATTTTGACTTCATAACCATCACGTTTAAAATAAAGTAGCATCTGCGCCACCAAAACATGTATACAAATATTATGAAGAATTTGTTGGCGCTAATCTAAGAACTAGAACTGCTAGTTTGAATGTGAAATTGTGCGAAATGTGTCAAATGAAAAAAATATTTGTTGGATTGTGCAAGTTTAAGGACTGTGTAACTAGCAAGTTAAAGGTTTCAATAACCCAACTGTAGATACTTGTCAAAATTACTTCCCGCACTTTAGATATGTCATGATCATGTATCATACACGACTCTTAGTTATTTTCATTTTATCACAGTAGCTACGCCGGAAATAAAAGCGAATTAATTAATAAAATGAACGTAAATGCATATAAATGATATTATTGAACTACTATCTAAGAGGCCGTCGTGACGCTGGGGCACGACATACGACTGTATATGCGACGGTCGGGGTCCAATTCCCACTCTTAATATTTTCACTATCTTGCTCTGACAACAGGGCAAAGCGAGGCTTGAGTTCCGCCACTCAACACGCAATGCGTCAAGAATTCAGCGAAAAGTGGAGAACCGGGAGTTTCTTAACACTACGTTCCCAGGGTCCCTCTGCCTGCCTGCGAGACACAGCGTAAAATAAGAAGAAAATAACGTCAAAGATCTGATCTTTTTTTAGATGGACAGAACTTTGACTTCATAATAATAGGAGCGGGATCAGCAGGTTCTGTAATAGCCAATCGATTATCTGAAGTTAGCAATTGGTCAGTACTTCTAATCGAAGCTGGAGACGATCCTCCTTATGCTTCTGAAGTAAGTGAAACGAAACGTACATTAATACAAAATAATATAGAAAGATTATGTTACAGAATTATAAGTTTTTCTTTAACTTTACGGGTTTTCTAAAATTAAATAACTTTTGAGTTTTTATTAATAACTTTATCATCGTTAAATTCAGAAAACTGCGGTAGTTTAATTTTTAAATGTATATAATATTTTAAAAATAATAATTTCAGGTACCCGGACTGTCTATTTTATTAGGAACTACATTTCCCGACTGGACTTATCACACCATCAACGATAATTACTCTAGTCAAACGCAAAGAAACCGAAGAATACATGCGATTCAAGCAAAAATGTTAGGCGGATCTAGTAATATTAATTACATGTATTACGTGAGAGGTTACGAAGAGAATTACAAAGATTGGGTAAGTCGAGGAAATAAAGGCTGGGATTGGCATTCTGTGGCCTATTATTACAGGAAAAGTGAATTTTTAAATGCGTCAGATGAATTAAGACTTAGATCTAAAACTAGTTCAGATGCAAATCAATATTTGGGTCTGACACAGTCACCTTGGAAAGAACAAACAGCAAAATATTTAAGTTCTTTTAAAGAAAAAGGATATAATGTCATAAGCGACTATAAAGATTCGAATGAAATGGGATATACTGACCCAACATTTAATATTTTTGACAGTCGACGCCAAAGCGGCGCTTATGCGTATATCAGGCCAATTATAACACGTAAGAATTTATATATACTTAAAAAAACAATGGCTAGAAAAATAATTCTTGATAATAAAAAAGCAATTGGCGTTGATATCGAGGAATCAAATGGAAATAGAAAAAATGTGTATGCTAGAAAAGAAATTATTTTATCTGCTGGAGCTATAAACAGTCCTAAATTATTAATGCTCTCGGGCATCGGACCAAATGAACACCTACAAGACTTGGGAATTCAAACAACAGTAAACCAACCGAAAGTTGGCACCAATTTACAAGATCACGTCTTAGTGCCAATCATGATAACCGGTGGTAACACGACATCTTTCAAAGAAAATTTAGATGTTTTGAATCACTTGGACAAATTTCCTGTCCCAACAATATTAGGGTTTATTCCACTTAACAGTGATCAAAAGCGACCTGATTATCAAGTAACTGCATTTCCTTTGCCATATGGCACTATATTCCCTACATTGATGTGCTCTAACGTGTTTAAATGGAACAATGATATATGTCTAGCAATGGCTAATTCCACTAACCAAGATACATTTTTTGCTTTAATATCGTTCCTTCATCCTAAATCCAGAGGAACAGTTAGATTAATAACTAACAATTCTAATGATGAGCCACTTATGTCAACGGGATATTTTTCGAATAAGAACGATATAACAAATTTTGCGAAATGTGTCAAAGACTTTGCAAGCGTTGTGGATTCCACATATTTTAGAAGTGTTAACGCAAAAATCGTCGATTTTAAAGTGAAACAATGTGCATATTTTGAATTCGGTAGTCAAGAGTATTGGGAATGCTATGTTTTAAATATGGCAGCGTCCCAATTTCATTTCTCTGGAACATGCCCAATGGGTCCTAAAGAAAACGGAGTGCTAGATGAAAGACTAAGGGTTAGGGGTGTAAAAGGCCTGAGGGTTGTAGACGCTAGTATTATGCCTTCAATAGTTAGTGGTAACACACATGCATCAGTGGTAATGATTGCTGAAAAAGCATCGGACATGATCAAAACTGATAATTTGATTTGTATTAGCGAAAGTAAAATCAACAGATTTTGTGAATGTCGGAAAACTAACTTTTTTTTTAAATATACAACAAAGTGAGTTTTAAAAATCTATCCTAGATATATTGAGAGAATCTTGTAGATAAGTTAATTCATCTGTTTTTCTTATTGTGAATTCTTTTTTAAATATATTATATGTTGACACAAGACAATGGTAGACAATGCGCCAACTGGTGGTATAAGACCAAAAAAAAATTGTAATAGAATCTAAAATCACCATTTATGGGAAATAAATAATTCTGATGTCAACCTGATCAGAAAACGACTGATGATCTACAATTCATACAATTTATTAGTTAATGTAAGGTCTTCTATATATTAAATACATATTAATTTACGTTTATATTTCCATTTCTTCACTCTGGTGTCGAGGCAAAGTGCAGCGTTGAGTTTTATCACTAAACACGAATACTTCCAGAACTCGGCAGAAAGTGGGGAACGCAGTGTCTTAACACTAAGTTCCCTGCATACTCTGCTGTGTGCGGGATGCTGCGTGAAGCTAAAAATTAAACAAGTGATTATTTGTTAAGTAGTCTTCTAAGTTTATATTTTTTAAGACTATTTTTACAAAATAATTCCTGTATAATAATGAACTAGAATTAGAATAAACGACTATTAGAAATACCGATAGTCTTTTGTTTTGCCATAAAAAATAAGGACTTAATCTAATCTAGCTTCAGGCTTAGCGGTCAGGTTAGCGGGGTAGTCTGAGCGAAGGAAGCGCTAAACCTTAGGGTCTCTGCATGCCTCTTTCGCCTCATTCACGGCCATCATACATGCCCTCCGGGAGTCCTCATGCTTTTTACGTGACTTTCCTCCAGTATCTTCGATACTGTATTTTCGAGGATCAACTGAGGTCTACCCCTACCTCTGTTACTCTACTCTCTCTACTACTCACTTTTCCATCTTACTACCACTCACTTTTCCAACATAATTTTTTTTGGCATTTTTTCATCACTCATTCTTTCGACATGCCCAAACCACCTGAGCACGTTCTTCTTCATTCCCACCGTGACATCCTCGCTAGTACCTGGCATTCTGTGTATCTCTTCATTGCGGATCTGACCGGCTAATCTCACTGTGCATATGCTCCGAATATGCATTCATCTTTCTTTCATTTTTCTTCTGTAATACCCACGTTTCGCTGCCATATAACCGCGTCATTACCAAGATTCAAGTCCCATCAATGCAGCTAAGGCTCCGTTAACCTTGTTACCGGCAGCAACATGCCTTTTCACATCCATCTCGTATCTTCGATCTCTACTGAACATACTTCCCAAGTATACCACTTCATTCATTTGTTCATAAGTTATTAATTTTATCATTCACACTGATATTGCATTCTGCCCTCTCTTTATTTCTTTCAAATACCAAAACTTTTGTTTTTTTGATCCACTAGAAATAAATCAATCATACTTTTCCAATCCATTCTTTTCCATGTATACTCGTACATGTAAATTTGTTTGTGGTCAAACATCGTATTTGGCCACATGATTAAAGAAGTCCTTATTTTCCATTGTTTTGGGGGTCCACTGTGGAAGGCTACCCCAGCCCTCGTAAGGGACGACGAGGGCTGCAACGTTCTCTCCACCACGTGCAACTCGCGAGAGCACACTACTACAACGTCGAAGTTGTGTTATTTTGGATTGAAGTCTTTAATGATTTTTAATTTTTTTTCCTAAAATATGGCAACACCTTTGTTTTTTTAGTTGCGCCATGCCATTAAAATTTGTGGATTCCCTTTCTAACTAAAAATTAACGCAAATTTAATACAATATTATTTTATAAAAAGAAACTCAACAAATATTGGAGCAATTTTTGTGAAAGTCGACCTACGACAACAGCCATTATGGACTCATCAGACAGTGAATAATTTTAAATAAACTTTCATACATTAAATGAATGTCGTTTATTTAGTTTAATTGAATACGTTTTTTGTATAATATTTTTGTTTGACAAAATATTACTTTGCTCAATTTTATTTTTAAAAGCCAGTATTTTCGTAAGCCTGGAACCTATCTTCGATCATTAAATGGTTTGCTAAAGAAAATCTATTTTCACTTTGCATAGTTTCAATTTGCGTCGTATTTTATTGGAACGTAACCCCGACGCAAAGCGAGGTATGGGTATTCTAAATTTGCAAGGAAAGAAAATCTTTAATCATTGAATTCAAAAATTAAAAAACAAAAAAAATAACGGAATCCCACTTTTATTTATACATATATTTTGACGTTTAAGGTACACATAATCAGAGTTGATATAGAAAATAAAACATTTTAAAGTATCCAACTTAGTATTCCAATCAGTGGCGTAGTGAGGGGAGGAGGGGCTAGGGGGGGTCGCCAGGCACCGCCCCTCATAAAGGCGCCAAATAATTCGCAAAACCATCAAAACATACATATGAAATTATATTGTATTCGCCTGGGGAACGCAGTAATAGTATTTTGCCCCGGGCGCGACTTAAGCTCGTTACGCCACTGATTCCAATTTAGGTTTAATGTACACAATAGGCATTATAGATAAAGTCGTCAATGGTAGTAAAGAATAAAAAATATTTAAAAAAAAACGAAACTAATATAACGGAAACTTTAACTAGTTAAATATTTTTTAAACAAATTAAAAACAAATAAAGCCTACACTAAAAATTTACTAACACAAAACTATAGTTTCTTTTTATTCCTTAAATAACATTGACGTCATCTTACAGGCCAAAACCTAAAAAAAAGTATTTATATTTCACAGATAGGTAAGCACATTTCAAAACCGGTGCTTTATAACATACAATATTAAAGGATCGAATGATCAGAATTTCAATACGGATTAATTAAAAAAATCATTCACTCACTCGTTAATCACAGATTAATGTTTATAAATAAACATTTTCCGTATTTTTTGGTAATACATATATTTTCTGAAAACCTATTTTTTTATTCTAATGTAAATAAGTTTTGTTTTACTTTAACGTAATAAACTTATTTCCATTATACGAAATCAACCGAATTTATTATTAAAAAATCTAAGAAAACAACGCGGTATTTCTAACATCTTCACTCAATAATAGTTTGATTACTACACAATATACAAAATAAACATTCATATATTACTATATTTAAAAAGAGAGAACAAATATTCAAGCTTAGCGTGTATACCATAAAATAAGTGTATATACAAAACTTAACAAACATTCTTACATAGTAAATTATTTAGACGTAGATAGAATATTTTATAAGTCTAAGTATTGTTTAGAAGAAGAAATAACCTAGTGTTAAGTCACTCTGTTCTCCATTATTCACCAATTTAAAATAATAATCATCAATCAGCGTGAAAACAGGATTCTCTACTATGTGGTATGAATAATTTTCATTTTCCCTTTCTGGTAGAAGTGCAGCGTTGAGCTCCGCTAGCCAACGGAGTGTCTTGACACTAGATTCTCTCTGCATAACCTGCCTTATCTTTAATAAAGCAGTAGTTAAAAAAATTGAGATTCAAACCTAACAACTTTCAAGTCCAATGATATTCTAGTATAAGTATCTAAACCGTTTAAGCGCACTATATTTATAGTAGATATTCTAAGTATGTGTCTAACTTATATTCCATTTTAATATAAGTAAGCAAAATACACAAGCTAAAGTGTGCATCAACAATTTGAATACAAATGTAAACTACATCTAGCTTTAAAATAAATCATAATAATGAAAATACTAATATTTAAATTGAAAAACTTTTACGTTAAAAAAATGTTGAACCCACAATATATGTATAAATCGCAAAAAAGTAACTTTTTTTCACTTATTTAATTTAATAATTATAATAAGATTTAAGAAAATATACAAAATAAAAATAGAAACAATGTATATCGAGCGCAGGGGCACAAAGTGTGACTGTGAGATCGATTCCCAATTGAGGAAATAGAATATTTAGTGTTTTCATTTTTTCGCTCTGGTGTAGAGGCAAAGCGCGGCGTTAAGTTCCGCCACTCAACACGCTACGGATTCAGAATTCGGCGGAACTGCAGTCTTAAAAGTATATTCCCTCTGCCTACCATGCCATATGCGGGACACAGCGTGATAATAAAAAAATATATGAACCCTATACTAATAATATACCTATAACTATAATTACATAAGTCTTACAAAGAGGAAATATTTCTAACTACGTCTTTAAATTCACATCATCGCTCAAATAATACTAGTTGTATTACAAACGTGTGAAAGTATCAAAATTGTTAATTATAATTATTTAAAATGGATATTCTTATATAAATAGTACGGCTTATATTCTGACGATGAAATATAATTAAAGTTTATACAAAAACGAAATATATTGAATTAAATTTCATACAAAGAAATATTATGGGAAGTAATAATTAAGTTATACATTGTTATCGAGCAACGTCGAAATTTTCATACAATTATAAAACTTTGTATTTTTATTGATTGAATCTTTATAAAGAATTTACAAAACCTTTATACACCTAAGTGTGTAACACTGTGTAACAGTGTGTGTGTGTGCACTTCAAAATATTATATAATATAATAATACAATGCTATTCATTATTAATAAATAGGAAAAGAAATACTACAATTTTTCTATATAACAAGGAAAGCTTTATAAAATTACCGTGAAACAGTAGCAGCTTGTTAATCATTCAAAATTAAAGTTTTATATTTATATATAATACAAGTTTCACAAGTTTTGACCGTTTTTCTCTTTTCAAACTTTTCACAATTTCGAGACACGTAAGTGATAGTAAATTTGAATAAAGAAAAAAAAATTACAAATCACCATTAAGTAACTAAACTAGTGTTAATTGAGCTTATTATACCGAATAAAGAAAACAAATCCATTATTGGAAACATCTAGAAACTTATTCAAGGCGTCGACCACCAAAATATAACTATTAGTCAGTCTTGGAAGACGATGAAGTTCCTTTCAAGGGTTTTATGCAAAAAAAATACTTTCTTTTATTAGCAGTCAAATTGCAAAAAAGTATAATTAATAAAAATAGATTTTATGTTTTTATATTAAATGTAATATTCTTATTGTTCCTTCTTTCCTTTTAATAACTTTTATAATATATTTGTAAATATATAAAGTAGCTTGGAGGATATAAATGCTTTTTTAAACCAATTACAATATAAAACGTATGATAATCATTACACACAAACCTATAAAAAATATAAGCTTTTGAAATGTTCTTAAAAAAAATTCTATAGATAATAAATAATTTATTTTGCAATTTGACAATAATCGTGAACTAAATTGAATAAATTATATATCTAATTCAATTCAATTGAGTAAGCCAATTAAATTGTAAGTAACTTTAATTTTAAATGATGCTATTTTTACTTTTAATTAAGCATTCTGAAAGGAACTTCATAAATTAATTGAAGATTAATATATTTTACAAATTGCTCTAAATAGTTAAATACTTTTGTACAATTGGGACTAGACACATGTACAGTCACAGTCAAAATTATAAACAATTATAATGAAATGAAAGTTTATAAATTATTTCCCATAAAGGAAATAATTTATAAACTTTCATTACAAAGTTTAATCCACAAAACTAATAAAACATTTAATATTAGGTCCTTACAGATGAAATTTTACACATGTATTTATGTTTTGTTAACCGTCATTCATAACTGCAGTGTTACTATTTTTTTTTTATGGTATAAGGACAAGGCAAACGAGCGTTCGGGTCACCTGATGGTAAGTGATCACCGCCGCCCACGACCCCGTGCAACCCCAGAGGAGCTACAGGTGCGTTGCCGATCGATCGATCGATTTGAAGCAAATTCGGAAGATTAAAAAGCTTGAATACTTCAAGAATTGAGCGAAGACTGCTGCGTTACATTACTTAATCGGCACAATAATGAAGGATTTTTAAATGGAATCATCCTGGGATGTTCAAAAATTATCTTTTTCTCCACTATAATCGGCTCATCGCAATGGCTGGACCCTGGCAAGCCATTTAAATCCATATGTAAAGACTTAATATAAAATACATTAATAATGGAATCGTTTATTAAATAGTAATTTTTCACTAAACTATTTTGTTTTGGAAAGCATTAAGAATAAATAGTATAAGTGAATAACAAAGAACAATAAGATCACTTTCTGTTTAATATAATGGCAAAATTATGAATCAATCCATTTATAGTATATGGTTTTTTTGGCTATAATTTTTTTAAAGACAATAACTAACGATAACGTAATAACTCTGATAATAATTTGTTCTTCATATAAAAAATCACAAATTCTTTTAAAATGATCTGCATGTTTTTGTCTAAAACTATAATATAAGAATAATAAACGAAATATATTGGTATTACATACTATTATGTATGTGTTAATATGGAAGAAAACACGGAATGCAAGACCAGTTTAAATGGTAAGATATTAGAACAAGTGAATGAAGTGGTATATTTAGGAAGTATGTTCTGTAGGGATGAAAGATACCAGATGCATGCGAAAAGGCGTGATGCTGCCGGTAACACGGTTAACGGAGCCTTAGCTGCAATGATGAAATGGCGAAACGTCAGCACAGCTGCGCGTTTGCCGTACACAATGCTATAGCGCCCACCAACCAACAAGCGTCAGTACCGGCACGCTGTTATACGGCAGCGAAACGTATTATAGAAGAAGAAGAATGAAAGAATGATACATACTGTGGAGATGCGACCTGTACGTAAGATATGCGGATTCAGCATAGCTGATCGAATCCGCAATGAAGAGATACACAGAATGGCAGGTACTAACTAGGATATCACGGTGAGAATGAAGAAGAACGTGCTCAGCTGGTTTAGGCACGTCGAACGAATGACGAAAATTATTTATGACGGAAAAGTGAGCAGTAAGAGAGGTAGGGATAGACGTCGGTTGACCTTCGAAAACACAGTATAATAGATACTGGAGGAAGGTAAAAAGCATGAGGACCGGAGTCGATGACAGTCAACGAGGCGAAAAAGGTATGTAGAGACCGTAGCGTTTAGCGATCCGTCCTCTCCGACTACTGAGATACAACGTGAAGCTAGTTAAATGTAAATTTAGATTATTATGATATATTTTTTACTTATATTTTTTTCATTTGACATCGTTAACATCTTTCAGCCTGATGCACATTACAAAAAAGTGATGCACATTCTTTAGTGCAAAAAATATAACAATATAGTTTAGTGTAAAATAAGTGTACATATATCATCGCTTAAATAAAGTGAGGAAAACCTATAAAAATATTATTAAAAAGTATTGAATGGTTACGGTTATGGTAATTAAACTAAGGCCAGTATTTATAAGCCGCTCTTAACTCTGAGATCGAAATTGTGGACGAGCTTGGGATGCTGTTTTCGTTGAGAGATTATTAAAAAGGCACCTCAAAATAAAACTCAGAGTCGATAGCGATTTATAAATACGGGCCTAAGCCTTCCCATTCGGGGTTATTAATCATTCCTTCTACATTCTGACAAAGTGCGACGTTATTATTCTACCACACGTCAAATTCTCGAACTCGGGCGGGGAGTGTAGAACGAAGTGCCTCGGCACTATGTTCTCCGTATCTACTATGCCATCATCAGTGTTTTTTCTTTATTATGTGATTAACGCTTAAACATAAAAGATTTTTTTTACATATTTATAATGTGGCACATCACCATGTACATAAAAAAATATTAAATTATATATATATATATATAGGTAAAGCATATATTTAAAAAAATTATATATCAATTAATCGTATAATTTGACTGCGACTGTACAGAATTCAAATAAAGTCAATAGAAAATCTACTTCTACATACATTTAATAATTCCGATAGTTGAGAGAACTTGCTGTGGGCTTCTTGGAGCATGTTTCTGGAAAGAAATTGTTATATAAATTATATAAAAAAACTTTTATTATTGATCTAACTTTAAACTGTATCCCACATATTGCTGGGTAAGCAGAGGGCACCTAGTGTTAAGACACTCAGTTCCCCACTTTCTGCCGAAGTCTGGAGGCATTGCGTGTGGAGTGCCTTTGCCTCGACACCAGAGCGAAGAAAATGGAAATATAAACGTAAATAAATATTTCACTTCTTCGAGTGGGGATCGAACCCACAACCAGTCGATTTTGCAGCGCACGAAGTAACACCCTTGTGTCGCTGCGCCACAAAGGCCTCTTTATCGTTTTTCATTCTTATTT
Source organism: Heliconius burneyi (assembly GCA_018247715.1). Classification (NCBI taxonomy): domain Eukaryota; kingdom Metazoa; phylum Arthropoda; class Insecta; order Lepidoptera; family Nymphalidae; genus Heliconius; species Heliconius burneyi. Next base: position 12,364 of record DWGR01000166.1, read on the forward strand.
ATTTTATAATTACATACAAACAGTAGTTTTAAATAAAAATAAAATCGTGATTGAGTTAATTGAGTAAACGGTGTCTTCTTTTTAGCAGTTATCAGTATTAGTGATCTAATATTAATTGTAATCTAATAGTCTATTCTCGGGACAGAATTTATATGACCCCTGACTTCATCCTTTATAGAAGAATCAATCTTGTAACGATGGCCGTGTTTTCACCTAAAATCTTTAAGCTGAACTTCTTTGTGTAAGACAATTGTCAGTGTGACGGTATTTTACAGAAAATAAAATAATAGTACCCACATAATTATGTATAAGAGGTGAGGGAACGGCTATAAAAAGTGACGTTTTTGATGGATTGAGTCAGTACGTCGTTAAAGGTGTTTAAGTATTTAAAATCAGTGTCAGTGCTGAAACTATGCGGTAAAAATCAGTGCATATAGAAACAGTGTAAAGAGTACGAATCGTGTAAAATGTGAAAAAGGAACAATAAATTGTGGTTATTAAGTACTATCTTATACTTTTCTCCTGACATGTTAACATTTGGGACCAGAACTGATTTTTTTACAACAGTTCTAATAGTTTTGTCTGAAATAGCTTTTTTTTTGTTCATAAAAAATGCTTTACACTCTTATTCCGAGAAATATGATGTGTGCCCAGGCGTACCTGTTGACGGCGACACACTGTTATTAATAAAATTAGTTCGACGTTCGTGATCGCGAATGTGACTCGAAAAACCGAATTTAGTTTTAAAGATACACGGTCACAGATAGCGCAGTGAAGCTGTCCGCTATCATTATATATGTGAGCGCGCTCAAAATTAATAATGCCCGTTTTGACAGCATTTCGCCACTCATGTCTCTGAGTAGCAAGCTCCTCTTTAGATTCATTATAAAATACATGTTATATTTACCTTAAAATATTTCGCAAAAGGGCCAGGAACGAAATGTGACACTTTTCATTATTAAAAACATATTCATATGAATCTTATAGGCAAGAAGGAGGTATTTTACAAAATGCCCCTCTTGTTTATAAATACACTACTCATTACTGAGACATAATTATTTCAGTACTTAAAAGTCTGAATTTTACGGGTGTCTTTTTAAATTATAATTTTTGATTATTATAAAGTCTTTTTTTTAATAAAAACGTTTTTGATTATTTTCGGTTTGAGGCCTTTTTGTATTTAATTACTAAATTCCTATGATCATCTTCGAGCTACATCATCAGACCCTGGTTACTAGCGCCAAAGTATTAAATGAAATAATTATATTGAGTTGGTTGAACAAAAATATGTACGTACACCGCCATTTTATACAAGCTAATGCCTTTCGGTATCATAATAGCTATATTGGGTTGGTTGTTTTTAAATACGTACGGCGCCATAATGGATTAACAACAAAACTAAATTTATATGATGGCATTGTCAAGGGTAATAAAGATGCCTAATTTCAGCTCAATCGGACACTGGAAAATGGGTGAAATTTAGCTTGCAAGATTTGATTACAAGCAAACGTATAAACAACCAAATCAAATTAAAATAATTAAGTTAATTATATAAGACTAGTGAACGGGCGCAGCGCCCGCTTATTACCCTTAGGGGTGAATTCTAATAAACCGTGAAACACGTGTTCAATTAAATATTTTTAAGAGTCTAAATTTCAATTTTTTTAAAACCGGTGGAGATTTAGGAAAAAATCTATACAAACTTTCAACCCCTATTTCACCCCTTTAGGGTTGAAATTTTTCGAAATCCCTTCTTAGGATTTGGATGTCCAGATTACGAAACTAAACATCTGTCCAAATGTCCTTTTATATATATTTATATTCCCTATAATCTGTATACTCGTATATAATAAAACAGTAAAAATATTTTGCCTGTACATTTAGCATTTTTGACTAAAATGGATAGAGGCACACTTAAAAAGAATAATAGGAAAGCAAAAATATATATTTTTTAATTTCTTGTGTCTGTCTGTCTATCTGTATGTATGTATGGTCACGCTAATCTTCGAAAGTACTGATACTTCAAACTTTTACCTATTGCTTTGTTTTAACTCAACATCTAAAGTTTGTTTCATCAAAATCGGTTCATTAAAAAAAAGTTATCAACATTTGAATGAACTCAAGGCATGAGTTTGCCTACAAATATAAAGCAATCTATTTCTATACTTATACTTATAATAAATCTGTATTTGTTTGTAATAAATCTGTATTTTTAACCAACTTACAAAATAAGGAGAACGTTCTCAATTAAATATTTTCGATTCGATATTCGATTGATTATTTTGGATTCGATTTCAATATTGGATTATACGATTTTATTTCGGTATTTTTGAAATATGCAATCATCCTTACCCAAATCAATACTTTAACGTTTAGGGCTGTTTTTGAACGAGTAAATTAGTCATTGACATCAACACATTTGACTGTCAGTCAATTCTGTTTATTAAATGAATAAGCATGTAGTTTAAGCGGGCGAACCCGCTAGTCATAGAAATAAATAAAAAACATGACGGAAGAATGAAACACGGAACAACAATTTGGAGACTTTTGTTATTCGTTGAAATTAAATAGGTCTTTGGAACGGAAAAGTTTAAAACTCTAAATTTTACATGTTGTAATAACTGGAACGGCTTAGGAACATAGAACGCGTGTGAACAAATAGAACAGTTGGAACAAAATTGTTGTGGAACTTGTAACATAATGACTCATTCCTGTTCCGAAAAAGAAGTTGGTCTAACCGGAACAATTCCGGAACAGGCATCTAGCGTTTTGTATTCCGGAACCGTGTTCCGACCAGAACGAAACATCAGTAATAAAGGCCCCCAATAACATTTTTTCTATATATCTTCCATTTACAGACACTGATGCGTTACGATTTTATTACAAGTATAGATTAGTGTTTTTATAAACAGGAGGAGTGTGGAATGCTATTATTTTTAAATAATGCATTAAAGATTCATTAACTTAACAAAATAAGTAAAATATACAATATACTCTTTAGTATTTATAAAGTGACTTACACGTTGCTATGGCAACGCGTATTATTAAAAGAGTGTTATTTAAAGTGTAATATAATAAAGAACGTACCTGCAATTTAAGCAAAAAGAAGTAAGCTGAGTAGTACTGACGACGTTAGAGACATCTTTCAACACATTTTCTAACCGCTGTATGTGTGGAGAACTGTCTTCTGTGTTTAATAATCTGTAAATTCATATTTTTATTTTAAACTAAATATATATAATAATTATAGACATATAGTACGGCGACATTTATATATTTACTATGAGTACCGGTATAAAACAAGTGTTTTTCAAAAATAAAAAATAAATTTTAAACGAGAATGTAAAAAACATTTTATTCAAAGTAGTCGCCATTACTTTCTTTACATTCTGAACAGTTTTCAGGCAATTTGTTGAATAAATCCAACAATCTTTTGACGCAAACCCTAGGAAACCCACTTTTCGACTTTTTTGTAGGAATCAAAATGCTGCTCAGACAATGCATGTCCTAACGATGAAAACAAAAGGAAGTCGGCTCGAGTCAAGTCTGGGTCAAGTCAAGTCCGGCGGGTGGGGTAACACTTCCCAGCTTTTATTATAATGCATGATTCAAATTGACTATTTATTATCGGTAGCGTTGGCTGTTAACAGTTTCACCAGGCTTTAGAAGTTCATGATACCAATCCTGATCTTTTCTAATCTCACCAAACACAGTGACTTTTTTCCGAACTGATCAGAATTTGCAGTCAATGTTGATGCTTCTCCTGTATTTACCCATGATTGTTTGGGTTTAGAATTCTTAAAACAAATCCAACATTCTTAGCCCCCAGTTAAAATTCGATGCAATACTGACTTTCTTTCATATCATAGAAGCAACATTTTACATGTAGTTTTTCGCTTTTCCATCTGCCTATCTTTTTCCACTCTATTATTCAAAAATCATCTTCAAACTTCTTTTGAACTTTCAGGTTCTTCAGGTCGCACATCAAAATCATTATATAGGAATCGTTAAAACCATCTTATGCATGTTGCTTCTAATAGAGCATTATCACCATAAGCCGCGACAAGCATTCGATGATTTTTCGCAGCACTTTTCCGTATATCATTATTTTCCAGTAAAAATTTAGAATTTTTTATTGACTATTAAATATATTTGACAGATATTATATCAACCAAAAATTTGATATAAAATATAAGGATTGTTCATAACAATGTACAGATACATTTATATCTTGACGTTCACTTCATACCGGTTCACCTAATACATAATATTAAAAACAAAATTGATAATTATTAATTATATTAAAACAAATATTTTATGTGGTATTAGACTATTAGGAAAAATATTAGCAAAACCTACAGCTCATTAGATACAAAGCTGAAACAAAGTACTCACCCATCAATAGCACAAATGAGATCATTCACATGTCTGCTATATTCGTCCCACTTGTTTATGAGGGTGGTCAGGTGTTCACTTCTCGGTAATTTGTCATCTATAGTATGTTCTATTCCTAATCCTGTTGATAGTTTTGCACTGGAAAAAAATTAAATTAAATATATCATTTTAGTTTTTTCCTCACACGCATAGCAGGATAGAGGGGCCTGGAACACTCTGTTCTCACTAATACACATTCCGCCGAATTGTAGAGTCATTGCATCTTGAGTAAATATTTCATTTCTTCTAACAAGAATCTAGCCTACAAACTGTCGCGTGGTACCTAGTAAATAGATAAGTATCATTATTCTTTAATTGTTTTTTTTTAACTATGAGGTAATTAAAATATTATTTTACTATTTTATATTATAGACTGAGATCCCAGAGCTCCCAAACCTACGTCATTTAAGCAAAGCTGAAATTTTGAGGATTAATAGACACTACTATAAAAACTCCTGAGTAACGCAACCATTATGGTTGCGTTATTCAGGAGTTACTGAACACTCAGCACCCATGCAGTCTATCTACATAACGACCCACCGCCGCCGCCACCGCCGCCTAATCTTGGACTTATTGCCCCAATAACTCTTGACGACGTACGTAACGTAATTGCCTTCGACGCATGAAGAACGGAAAAGACAGACTCGACAGGATCATTACCACCCCCGGCATTTAAAACCGGCGTGAAGTAGTGGCTTTATGCCACTGCGTTTCGCATTAGGTAATTCCAGCGCCCAACCACCTCAAAAGCTGGCAACGCACCAGTAGCTCCTCTGATGTTACGCGGTGTCGTGGGCGGCGGTGATCACTTACTATCAGGTGACCCGTACGCTTGTTTGCCATGCTTTTTCCATAAAAAAAAAAGCGGTGGGACCTGACGACATTCCGATCGAAGCGTTGAAATCATTGAGCTCTCTTGGTGTGCTCATGCTTACTGACTTTTTTAAACATATCTTGAACACTGGAAAGACGCCACACCAGTGGCGGCTAAGCTTCATTACCCCTATTTACAAGGGAAGGGGCAGTGTTCAAGACTGGTAGTTATAGGGGCAGGTAAGCTTATGAGTCATACCATGAAGCTCTTCGAGCGCATGATCGACCTCAGGCTCTGCCGCGAGTCTACTATCCCAATATGGATTTCAGCCAGGATCGGGTATTATGGACGACGTTTTCGCCCTCAGAACATTGATGGCGGCATACACGGGAAAAAAGGAGAGCTCTGCATGTGGCCTTTTAAGATCTGCAGAAGGCCTTTGATTGTGTGCCTCGTCAGTGCATCTGGTGGGCATTGCGATCCAAAGGGATCCCTGAGGCCTATATTGAGATTATCAAAGACATGTACCACGATTCCGCTTCTATGGTTAGGACTGCTGTTGGCGACACTAAGCCCTTTCAGATTACAGTAGGGGTTCACTAGGGCTCGGCTCTTAGTCCGTTCTTATTCAATGTGGTGCTCGATACTGTCTCGGCTAACATCCAAGACCAGCCTCCATGGCTGATGATGTATGCCGATGAAAAGCACTCATTGATGAGAGCCGACTGACGCTGGAGCGTAAAGTGAACCTGTGGAAGGGTACGCTTGAGAACGGCGGTCTTAAATTAAATGTGTCGAAGACCGAGTACATGGCCTGCGGGAGCCCGGACCCGGGCACTATCCATATCGGTCCTGAACCAGCCGTTAAGTCGGAAAAGTTCAGGTACCTTGGATCCGTTATGCACGAGCCTGGAGGCATCGATCACGATGTCTAAAACCGGATAAGCGCTGCTTGGGCTAAATGGCGGGAGGTCACTGGTCTCGTCTGCAATCGCAGGATACTGCCCAAACTTAAGGGTCTGATGTACAAGAGCATCATCCGACCGGTTCTTTTATACGGCAGCGAATGTTGGCCGACACTATCTTGGCACACCCAGGAGCTTCGCGTCACGAAAATGAAGATGCTAAGGTGGATGTGCGGCGTAACGCGGTCAGACCGCATACACAACGCGTTCATTCGAGGTAGTCTTGGAGTCCGTGACGTAGCGGACAAGCTCCAAGAGCGTCGGCTGAGATGGTTTGGATGGTCAGTCCCTGGAGTGATTCCTCTCGGATGCCCAAGAAAGCGCTGGTTGGATGTCGTGACGCAGAACATGAGATCCAATGGTCTAACCACCGAGGACGGTATAGACCGTGCAAAGTGGAGTAGGCTGAGTGGGAAGGCAGACCCTGGCAATAGCCAGGAATAATGCCAGGATGAAGAAGAATGGTTGCGTTATTATTGTGGGTTATGGACCCGCAAAAGCCAAAAATAATTTTCATTTTATCGCTTTGATATAATACAAGAGGCCGCTGTGGCGCAGAGGCACAATGCATGGTGTGCGACTGTAAACGTGACAGTTGTGAATTTGCTTCAAACTCGGAGGAATCAAAATATTTAATATTTTCATTCCTCTTTCTAGTAACCTAACCTGTATTTAATAATCTACTAATCTGCAGTTGCGGTGGCTTTAGGAGCATAAATATATTTTTTAAATAGTTACATATAAAGAACCTACTGTAGTAATTTTCGAATTCTATGGTAAATTTTTGCGTTTGACAATGACGGTTCACAATTTTCGGAGAGTTTATAATTTCGCGAGAAAAATTATAAACTAACCGTTTTTATAATCTTACGTTGACATATATAATACAAAAAGCAGCATTGACTTGTTTTTTAGCTTCAAGCTGTATCCCGGACACAGCAGAGTAGGCAGAGGGAACCTACCTATTGCGTGTTGAGTGGCAGAACTCTCAACCACCACCACACACACCACCAAAAAACCGGCAGAAAACACAACCAGTCGGTTTTACAGTCACACCTTGTGTCCCTGCGCCACGACTTCCTCATATATATATGAATAAAATTTAAAAAATAAACGTCAAACTTACCAATAGCTAGACAAGACTGTCCACATTCCTTCGAAAGCTGCCACAACTTCCTCCCCTACTTGACTTTCATTTAATCTTGCTTGATTTTCATCATTTAATCTTGCTTGACTTTCATCATTAACTCTTCTATGGTTTTGCTCCGATGGAAGTTCTTCCCCACTATTCTTCAACAGTTTCTCGACAGTTATTTTCGCCAAATCCATATAATCTGGTATTATTTGACACTTTCGAGCAATGTCTAAACAAAGTTCTTTGAAATTTGTCACTTCAGATGGTGTCAATGTTTTTGCATCTGAAAATTTATTTTATTCTGAATTAAAGAACACGTTGAGGCCTTGGTGACGTAGTAGCACAGGAGTGTGACTGTATATCCGACAGGGTGTGTGTTCGATTTCTACTCATGGAAATGAAATCTTAATATTTACATTTTTCTCGCTCTGGTTACGAGATTGAGCGCGGTGTTATTGTCCCCACTCAACACGCAATGCCTCCAAACTTCTAGGGAAGAGTCTTAATAGGGACAGAAAGTCTTAACACTAGACTGTCTAAGACTAGTCTCCCAGTTCTTTTTTGCCTACCCTGTTATGGGCTACACAGCATAGAGCGAAAAAAATGTAATAAGTCTTTAACTTTAATGAATCAGAACTGTTTATATTTTTAATAATCCTACCTGTTCATAACCAAATAATCTTGAATTTATTAAAAAAATACTTTTTTTGTAATTAAATTAAAATTGCCGTTAAGCATCCTGTACATTCGCGAACTGTCTCTCTAACGCAGTTACGGACAATACGAGCCAACAACGCTAACGGCGAATGCACGTCGGCTTACCTCGTACCGAGAATTATAAATGGTCAATTTAATTTTCCGTTCAATTTAAGTGTTATAATATTAACAAAAGAAAATATAAAAAAGTGCTAAAAAATATTTTATCAACAATAGTTTTTAACTTTATTTTTTTTTAACATATCTTTAAATTTACGGTGAATAATAGGGCTTAACTTTATTTTATTTTTTTCATTAACGTTAATTTAAAATTGTATGAAGATTTTAACGTAGTTAAAATGCTTTTTGGTTTTTTAGATGTTATACAATAAATATATTATTATTGATGTTTTTATACTAAATAGTTAAATGGTACAATATGCTACCTAATAAAAAATAAGACAAATAAATACACCTTTATCATTAAGATTTAACAGGCTATTTTTAAAATCGACGATAATACTTTGAATTCTTGGGAACACTTCGCTAAACACCGGTATCCAATGTTTCAGAAGACATTTTATGACGTCCATTAAGGACCACGGAGGAGCTTTAAATAATACGTGTTGCCATAAATTGTTGTATCTGGCTCGCATTTCATTCTGGAATAGAGAAAAGAAAAAAATAGTTGAAGATAGTACAATATTTTAGAAAACATGGAAAAAATATAAATACATTTATCATAACTCAAACACTCAAATAAATAAATTAAAACAAGTGTAAAATCCACACATGTACCAAAGTTCCATACAAATAATCATATATCTACACATATAATTTTTCATTATATTTAGCGATATTCTATTTTATTAAAAAAAAAGTATTAAAAACATCGAAAAATTTGACCAGATCCCACGATCTCAATCACGATCCAATGAGTAAAGAAAATAGTACGACCGCGAGTGCTACTTTCAGAGTTAACATCTTTCTCGTAATTATAAAACAGATTGGGAAAGCTTTCATACCTTCCTGAACGACCACATCAACTTGGATATTCGACTCAAAACTTGTGATGACATTGAAGAGGCCTGCAAACATATCACAAATACAATACAAAATGCTGCCTGGATTAACACTCAAGCCTTAAGCAAGCCTGTTGCCAACAGGAAACAGACCTTAGAAACGAAGGATAAAATCGCCGAAAAATGACAATTAAAACGGACTTGGCAATCATTGCGACACCATTCGGATAAGACCAAATTGAACAAAGCAATTAAAGAGCTAAAAGTACTATTGAAAGAGGAAGCAGACAATAGCCTAAAACAATCTCTCATAATGTTAGACCCTTCTGGGCGTGGAGAACACTCCCTCTGGAAGGCGACAAAATGCGTGAACAAACCTCAGACGTCATTTCCACCGATTAGACAGGGATCATCCTGGACACGGACTGACGAAGACAAGGCCGAATCATGCTGTGTACCAAGCCAAATGAAGGCATGGAACAGAACGTTGATTTCGACGCAATTCTTAATCAAGACATCAAACTGTGCCTCCCTATCAAGCCAACATCACCTAAAGAAATCGCAAGGGAAATAAAACTACTGGATGTAAAAAAAGCTCCTGGTTTTGATCTGATAACTCCACGAATTCTAAAAGAACTTCCAAAAAAGTGTACAACGTATCTGTCTAGCTTGTTCAATGCCACCTTAAGATTATCGGTCTTACCAAACCTGTAGAAGGTTTCGCAGATCATTATGATCCACAAACCAGGAAAGCCTCCGCACGAATGCTCTTCTTACCGTCCGATAAGCCTGACTCCTGTTTTGTCTAAGCTATGGGAAAGAATCTTTCTGCACCGTCTCAACGCTATCATTGAGGAGTATGATCTTGTTCCTATACATCAATTTGGATTCAGAAAATCACATTCCACAATTGAACAAGCCCATCGGATATATCATACCGTTAGACAATGTTTCGAAAACAAAAAATACTGTTCAGCGGCATTCCTGGATATTCAACAGGCATTCGATCGTGTTTGGCATAGAGGATAAAAGAAGATAAAAGAAAAACTGCCTCACTCCGTATTCTTCATTTTTGAGTCCTACCTCTCTAATAGGTTATTCCAAGTCAAGCATGGTGATGCCCACTCAACATTGTACTCTATTCAAGCCGGCGTTCCCGAAGGTTCGGTTCTGGGCCCGGTGTTATGTAACATCTACACATCGGATCTACCTACCACAGACAATAGAGTAACAAATGCTACCTACGCTGATGACATTGCCTTTTTAGCAGTAGATAGTGATCCCAAGTGGCGCTGGCGTGGTGAGAAGGCTAAAACGAAACTACATACTCTGAATGGACATAGAGGCATTGGCCTCCTGCTCCAAATAAAATCACCCTATCGCAACAAATATGATGATAGTCTAAGGCAGACTGATAGCAGATAAATATAAATTAATTAAAAAAAAATTCTCGCCTTCGTTGCATGATTTGAATCCAAATCATTAAAAAGGCTTACGCACAAAACAGATGCATTAAATACTTGACGAAATGAAATATCATTTCATTTCGGTATCGAGGCAAAGCTCTGCGTTGACATAATGAGAGAGATAAATTTTAAATATACTTATTTTCTATTTTAACACAAAAAAAAACACTTAAGTAATTGGCAAATCACTCATTTAAAAAAAACATCACTAAAGAAAAACCCACCTCTAATATATTAGCCAACAATCTATACATGTTTTGTTGATAGCATTTGACATTAGTCAATAAGTCGGGGCAAATCCCGACTGCTTGCGGCTTGTTTTCAATAAGTTTCTTCAATTCATGCACGTCGATCCTTTTAACGCCGTTTATAGTTGCTTTTGTGCAGAGATTTTTGTCGTTTGATACTAGTATCTGAAATATAATGTAATTAACATTTTATATATACACACACACACACATATTATATGTGTGTGTGTGTGTGTGTGATATTGACATCAACATATATGACTGTCAATTCTGATGTGTGTGTGTGAATAATCAGGTAGTTCAAGCAGGCGAAGCCGCTGGCCAGCTGCCACTTATTATATAAATCAAATCGAGGCCAGCCGTGGCGCAGAAGCACAAGCATATGGCTCTAAAATCAACATGTGGTGGGTTCAATTTCCACTCGAGGAAACAGAATATTTCATATTTTTATTTCTTCACTCTGGTGTCGAGGCCAAGCGCGGCTTCGAATTCCACCACTTAACACGCCATGCCAACCTATAACTTGTCAAGAACACAGTCGCACGCTTGTGCCAGTCATACACGACTGACCTCAGTAAAAGTTAGTATTTCATATTTTTAAAACATTATACATAATATGGACAAAAAAAATCTTTACTTACCACATTTTTCCCCCTTTCCACTTGTTGTAATGAACAATTGAGTATTTCATCATCAGGCACTTCACATGGATAGATATGAGAATTTGCATCACGTAGAGATTGACCTTAAAAAAATAAACATATGTATATAGTTCTTTAGATCTATGTTTATTTAATCTGAAACTTGTTTGGTTTTTGTAAAAATATTTTGTGTGTTGTAAATTAATATTTAATGTAATGTTTGAATCATTAAGAAAAAATAAAAGAAAATAATGCAGCTTCACAGTTCATTCCACACAGTAAGGAGAGAGGAAATAGTGTCAAGACATTTTTGACAAATTTAAAGTGTTATTCCACACTCCCCATCTAATTTTGGGGCATTTCGTAATGCAATAAGGTGGCGGAACCCAACGCCGCGTTTTGTCTTACCAAGCCTGAAAAATGTAAGCAAAGTAAAATAAACATAAAATAAAAAAACGATTATCATCAGAGGTTGTGAGTACAATTCAAATTAGGAGGAATGAAATGTTTAAAATTTTTTTTCCTCACTCTGGTAACAAAGCAAAGCGCGGCGTGGATTTCCGCCACTCAACACGCTAAGACCCAAGAATTTGGCGAAATGCAGGAAACGGAAGTGTCTTAATGAGGAGCAGTGTGTTAACATTAGATTCCCAAGTTCCTTTACCAACCCTCCTATGTACGGATTAGGTACAGCGTGCGATTTTATATCAAGATTATATGAATAAAAATTTATATTGTTGGCATTTATAAAAACCATGTACTAAATTAACAAGTATTTGAAATATTTTTATTTCCCACTCACGGCGTTCAGTTCTGCCAATAAACATGCAGTCTCTTAAAAAAAAACAAATAGTGGAGTGTCTTACTGCTTATGTATATGATTATATTAGTAGGAACCATACACAAGATATTAAAATAATAATTTAATCATCATTTTTCTCCTTTGGAGGGCGTAATGGCGCAGTGGCTGAGCGTGCGACTGTAAACGCGACTTGATTAATATTTTAATTTCCTTGCTCTCGTAACAAAGTACGGCATTAAATTCCGGCTTGTCTCAACACGCAAAATCTCAGACTTCGGCAGTGCGTGGGAAACAGTGTCGTTCAGTTCCCTCTGTCTACCCTGCTTTATGCATGATATAGCGTGACATTTCTTCTTTTTACCCCACTGCGCAAAAACAAGATTATGTTTTAGGGCATATGTATGTATGTCCGTTCCTTGCTTGACTTGACGCCAGTCATGGCACAAGGGCACAAGCGTGCGACAGATTGTGTGCGAATGTTACTGGATACATTAATTTAAATTATGCCAGTCACTCAGGTTTTTAGTTTTGTTTATAATTCAATTCCTTATACCTTTTATCCTCTTATGTTCAGGCAGTGATTTATATAAATATTCTATGGCCGCCTTCGCTCTTTTGCATAGAAAACCATTTCCATTGTTGTTATCTTTTAATCTGTCCAATTCGTTTATAACGCGCCATGGAATTAGGAGGGTGGGCTGTTTACTGTAACCTGGAATGATATGTTATATAATATTTTATAATTTATATTTAGTAGATATAAATTCTACAATAATTACAATTTTTAACAAAAAAACCAACTTCCAGCGGATCCCATAGTTTGAACCTAAACCAACTCTCATCAAACTATCCTTTCCAATAAAAAATCGAAATCAGTTGGCTTGATATTGAGTTATTCGTCCATTTGACGTGCACATACTTAATACAAATTTAAAACTTATGTGATTTTCTCATGGATAACATTGTCAGAAATTGACAGAATTGATACACAATTAAATTGATAACCTCCTCCTTAATGAAGTCGGTTAAAAATACTAAAAAAATATGTATAAAATGCAGTGGTGTAGCGAGCTTAAGTCGCGCCCGGGGCAAAATACTTTTACAGCGCCCCCTAAGAGAACGCCATATAATTTCATATGTATGTTTAAATAGTTTTGCGAACTATTTGGCGCCCCTTTATGAGCGGCGCCCGGGGCATGATGCCCCCCCCCCCCCGTGCTCCCCCTCACTACGCCACTGATAAAATATATACGCCTGTTATTGCGATGTTTTAGGATTCGTTCCACATTCGATTTTCTTTTTCTTGAATTTCTTCACTTTATGTTACTAATGTGTGGCGTTGAGTTCCGCCACTCAACACCCAATGCCTCGAATACCTAACACAGTGATCGGCTCTCTCCTAGAGAAATTTTGAATTACATTGCTTTTATGCTAATGGATACGGTGTATATTTTTTTAGCCTCACACGTATCCGGCGCATAGGCTGCTGGTAAGCAAATGCTTAGTTCCCGTTAAAACACTTCCGTTCTCCACTTTTTGCCAAATTCTACAGGCATTGCGTGTCGAATGGCGGAATTCAAAGCCGCGCTTTGCCTCTTTACCAGAGCGAGGAAACCTATGACGTTTACAGTCGCATGTTGTCCCCCTGCACCACGACTGACCACAAATTAGTATTAATTTTACTATCCACTAGTGACCATGTTTATTAGTATTTATAATATTAGTTTAAAATATCTTTGATTTATCAGTTTTTTTTATGGTAAAAACATGGCAAACCACGACACGACACCGCGTAACACCAGAGGAGCTACTGGTGCGTTGCCAGCTTTTGGGGTGGCTGGGCCCCGGAGCCCGGTATTACCTAATGCGAAACGCAGTGACATAAAGCCACTACTTCACGCCGGTTTTAAATGCCGGGGGTGGTAATTATCCGGTCGAGTCTGCCCATGCGTGTCGCCATTGCTGGCGGCGTGACTCTCCCACTCGTAAAATAGAGTATGTATTTTGTGCGAATATATAAAATGATGACTTTTTGAATGTTTTCCACTTTGCTGATAAAAAATATCCTTCTATGGGTTATAGATTTTTTTTAAAAAAAAATTTTTATTTTTTAAAAAGATTTTTTGAAATACTGCGTGTATGTAGATTCTCACTAAATTAAAAATAATCAATACAATAATATAAAAAAAAATACTTAAGTAATTGCCTTAAGAATGAATAAATCAAACAAACTAACCTCTAATATGTGAATTAAGAACATGCTTAATAATATGTAAATTATCTATAAATATATTAGAGTCAACAACCAAAACTAAATTTTCTCCTTCACCTATGTTATCCCTTTGAATAGGAAGAGATTTTGGTTTTATCTGTAAATAAGTAATCAATATATTAATCAAGTCAAAAATCAAATCAGCTTCACACTGCATCCTGCACACAGCAGGGTAGACAGAGGGAACATAATGTTAAGACATTCCATTCCCCACTTTCCATCAAATTCTCAAGGCATTGTGTGTTGACTGGCGGAACTCAACACACAGTGCCTCCAGAATTCGACGGAAAGTGGGGCCGCCGCCGCTCTTTGCCACAACACCAGAGTGAAGAAATGACAGTATACATGTAAATATAGATTTCAATTCCTCCGCTGGCGATTGATTACAGTCACACCATTGTGCCACTGCGTCACAACAGCCTCGGTTAAATATATTAATCAATCCACTGTTTTTCTCTTTCTAGCCACATTTAAGGCATTGTTCATAGAGACTCAATGAAAAAGAAAACACTTTATAATGTCCAAGTGGGTAATTGATAATTTTAAGTTAAGATGCAACCCATAACAATGGTATTTACTGTCATTTGACAGTTGCACAATGGCTTATATATATTATTCAATTATTAACACATATGTACCTCAAATAATAAAGCTAGAAGCTTCAGCAGCTTCAACAGCACAACATTTGACTGTAAATGCAACAGTTGTGGTAAGTTCAATCCCCATATCCCCAAGAGATTAAAATACAGTAAGACAAAAATAAAAAAATATAATAGGGTAAATAATGTCTAGCAAATTAACACTAAATTACACTTCTTCTGTCTCCCTACCCCGATAGTGTGAAGCCATTTATTTTATATTTAAAATTATGAAAATATCATTTATATACCTCTCTGAAATCGTCCACTTCCATGGCTTCACTTGTGTTTTTTGAATCTTCTGTATCAACTTCACAAATTTTCTCATTTTTATATAAAAAACTGCAACTACTATTGAATTCATTCTCTGTTTGCAATCTCATTTTTAAATTTTCCATTCTCTCTTTAGCTGAACGAAACTGTTGAATTTCTTTGGATGTGGACCCTTTGTATGCCAATTTTGATTTAATGGCTGACATTAGTTTACTAGCTTCTGAAAATTGAGGAGGTGTGGCAGGATGTTTGGAATATGGATATTCTGTAGTTTGACTGCAAATACCTTTTTCTATATCAGCAAATGTATCTTTTTGTTTCTCTTTACTACAATACTCTTCTGGTAATTGAGCTTTCATGGAAGATATAATTTTATTTGCAGCAAAAAATTGTGATGGTGATGGAATAGATTGTAAACTATCACTACTTGGTGATTGCGTTGATTTAGAGTCATTAAAACTCGGACTATTATCATTTCTTTTATAGCTCTCATTGCATTTTGGACTTATTTTTGGCTTTTTAGGTAAATCAGGATCCTCTTCTTCTTTAGCTTCAGCGTTAAGTAATGCTCTAAGTTGTGATAATCTTGTATTAGCTAAATTTTTAACAGGAGATTGTTTCATTGGAGTCTCATTTTTATTAAAACTTTTTGAATGTGTAGTTTTTGGAGAGCTTGTGTGGTTTGGAGATTCATTGCGTTTTTGTTCATTATGTGATGTGGATGATCTTTTGCTAGTATTTGCCAAAGAACCAGCTGTATCTAAGTAAATAATACTATTATTAATTTTTGATGCAAGTTATCTAATTTTCTGCTTTATGGTCATTTGTCATAAAAAATATGTAAAGACATAAATGTTAAGTTACAATAACAATTAACATATAATACAAACCATGTTTAATTCTCTTTTTACTTGCATTATCTTCATGGGAGTCACTTTTTCTCTTTGTCCCCTTATTCGACTGCTCTTCCCTTTTTCTCTTCTCCAATCTCTTATCTTTCTCCTTTTTACAATTTTTATTGTCAGACTTGTCATCTTTCTTTAAATAAGAAAACACAAATGTAACGTCAATAAAATTGTCATTTTATCCATAAATATTTTTGTTATTAAAACATAACGATTGTAAATGGTAGAAGTGTTTAGTAACAAAAAATGTGAAATTAATAAAATATGCGAGAAAAAACTCGTTAAATTATGCTACAATTTCGTAATTCACCTGCGGTTGTGACCACGAAGATTTTCCAGTTTTCTTGTTAAAATAATAGTTCCTTCCTGGAATAGACTTAGATTGACATAAAACCCAACCGTCCGGTAAATTATTGTCCTCATTTTTAACAGAACTCATTATATGAAACAACAAATAATTAAACAAAATTTATCAAACCTAACAATATCGTCGGGTATGTTGATCTAATTGTCAAATATAATGTTACCATTTCGAATAATACAACAAAATTGGGGTAGATAGGACAAAACAAAATATAACTATATAATTATTGAAACATATTTAATTAATAACTTCGTTACAGGTAGTTGCTGTAAAATAAAACAATAAATGACAGTATATTTCAATACTAATTTTTATCAATAACTAAATCTCATACTAAAAGTAAACTAATAACTCTATTCATCTTTTTTCGCGGGTAGATGCGAGAGTGCGTGGACGTGTTTTTGTTCGCTCTAATAACCTATTTCAATTAAAATTAACTAATCAAGTAATATATGTATTAAATTAGTAATACCTGTGCTTAAATTGGCTACAACTATCTTTCCCACATTGTTTTCACACTAAATAACTCAACCATGGAAACACCAGTGGAGCAGCTGTTAAGAAGCATGAATGAACTTTCTTCAATGTTTTCTTCTCGCATTGGTGAGTTTGAAAAGAGCTTATCGCAGCCTAGTTCAGCCCCCACACCGACGTTAAAAGCTTTATCTGCTGATTTCAACACATTTAAAGCCTTTGTATGGAAGACTCTCGGCCTACTCAAGTCGCAAG
>DWGR01000167.1:0-29756 GCA_018247715.1 Heliconius burneyi
ATGATGCCATTTTTATCGTCACATCATATTGTGTAGTTTCAGTCTTGCTGGTTGGTTTTATCCAATATGACTTTTAAATGGATGCCCACTTATTTGGGAGTATAAGCATATGTAGCAAAATAATGGAAACGATATGAACTATAGATACGAACTCGCTGTAAGCATTTTATTTAGACTCCTAATTGATGACCCAGTATCACTAAAATAACGCAGCGCCGACTCTACATTTTCTTTATTTACCTTTAAAAGATATTTACGAAGATAATACACAAAATAAAGTGCTCAGTTCTTTTTTCCAAGTCAAGAATCTATGTCAAGTAGAAAATAATTATTGTAATCAGGAAAGTCCGCAGTAATGGAGGCGATCGCAGTCAACTCGGTTGCAATCTCATTTAAATTACTCATTTAAATGAGATTGCAACCGAGTTGACTGCGATCGCCTGCATTACTGCGGACTTTCCTGATTAAAATAATTATTTTCTACGATTTGTTTGTATAAAGAAAAAATTCTTTGAACACTCTGTTAGATTTCTTTTTCCCGACTGCTAAGGAAGGATTATGTTTTTCGCGCGTATCTTGTATGTATGTATTATTATTTATTACCTCATATCTCCAGAACCGCTGAACGGATTTACATAATTGAGATATCGTTAGATTCGTTTCAGCAGCCAAGTGTTTTTTGATAGGTGACATTAAGAAAATATATCATGGCGGCTGTGGGACGCTATCTTACTAAGTGATAAAGAAACTTGATTTTGAATACCACAATGTGGATATCGAATTCAAGAGCTCAATGCGAAAGTTTCAAAAAGTTATATTATGATTATCATTACTATAATGAATCCTAACTAAAAAGTGAGTTTCATGAAGGCGGGGTTATTGTGTTTTCAAATATCTGTTCCTTGTTAAAAGTTCTATCAGTTCGTATGATGTGTCCGGTAATGAGCTGTAGGATTACGTTAGACTGGTCTTTCCAATCTTCGCGTGGGAATCGAACGCACAACCTGCCGCGTTTAGTGTTGTCACGACTGACCTCAATAGTTATTAATAATATTAACATTTAATATAATATTAATAAGAACTAAACTTCATATACTTTTCTTGTAAAGTACACTTACCGAAGTCGATGCAACACTTCAGCAACAGCTTCACAACATACTACAGATCTTTATAAAATCTGAAGTCGCGAATCCGCACAAATCTGCAATGCAAATAGTAACTCTTGACACTGACCCGCGTCAGTCTCACAGCTCACTGTGTAAAGTCATTCGCCTCATTTGCAATCCGGTGTGGGAAATGTGATGGTTACAAAATATAATAATTTATCGAAATCAGAAAAAGTAAATAAATATTTGAATAAAATGTGTGCAAATATATCTATTTATTTTAATGTTCGCCACCATTGTAACGAAGTTTATACACTATAAGAGTGATGTGCAGCGTCAACTTTTGGATTCGTACATTTTTATTTTTCGGCAAAATAGTTTCAATACTCTATTAGCTTATCTATATATTCTTTAAATGTATATTGAAACTGCCTGGTTTTGGCTAAGTTAGAGAATTTAAATAACATGTACATTTTTATATATTTTATTCTTAAAATGTATGAAAATCGAGATTTATCGGAAAATTGATAGATAAGAGTATAGAGAGTTTGTGATAAAAATATATAAATCTGGGTCCTATTATTGTTGTACAAGCAACTGTTTCTTTTATCATTACAAAAACCCTCAACAGAGCCTTGGTTACCACTAATGCAATTTAATTTCAGTTTATTTAAGAAAAAACTTTTATTCTTTCAAATATCTAATGCGTGTTCCAAGTGAAGCATAATTCCTTGAGTCGTCTTTGTGACTCGCGAGATACATTCAGTGTGAGACAGCGAAGCCTTAAAAGGCAACAATAAGCGGAGTCCTTACTCCGCAGTTATCAGAAAAGGGATATTGATAACTAGGACAACAGTTTCACAAGAGTTTTGCTTTCTTGATCTTCTTCAAAGTGGGACACATGTTGCTGGCTATTTGATGAAACGTATTCATACTTCAAATACGTACTCGTATAGTTAGAAAAGTTACTTCTCATACATACATGCAATAGGGTTAATAATTATCTATTTCCCAACTTTCAGTGCACAATATTCGATTTTGTGTTTATGAATATTATTTTTAAAAACGCGTAGAGCTGACAAGGCTTAAGGTGACCTTTGCATTTGTGCGAATTCAGCTGAGCTTAGACCTCGCAGACTGTACTGTTTTTTATACTGACACGTACTTTACCTTATCTATAACAATAATCTCATATATATCTGAAAAGAAATGGAATAATCAACGTGTGAATTAATCCAGCAAATTACATTCACATCACTAAATGTTCTCGCGTATGACGTATCTACTATGTAATTTCACTCAGCGCTTAAACGACTACTCAAATACCTAATAACGTCAGCTGCAAGTGTCTACTAGGGACTTGCTCTAATTGTTAAAGGAAATTAAACAACAAGGTGTAACTAACAAAGGAACACCTGCGAACTAGCAAGTGTACCGGAGCCGCGCGCCGCGGCAGCTCTACAACTTGATACATTTTCCTTTCAGACTGAAACAATTAAACTTTTTTCCACCATAACTCCATTTGAAGGGCATTAGGCGCCCAATTTAAGCATATAATTTATTTTTATTAGATTTTTGAAACGCTCTTGTTTTAATTAAATTTCTTTTCTCTTAAAGTATAAATGGTTGTTTTATTTCTTGTTTGAATACATGCTCTATAGTGTCTAAAATTGTACCCTTAGAAATATAAAAAACCCAAAAATGGGGATATTTTTAACTACTGTAGTTATACATCCCATTGCAGTTGTAGTTAGTTCCTAACAACACTCGTAAGTCAGTGAGAAATCAATACGAAATAATTGCACTCATACAAATAGCCTGTTATGTGTGCAATAATATAATCGTAATAACGTCATTCTGAATCCGTAGAGTATCGCGTCATTGGACGTTGGTATGAGTTACCAGATATTAGCGTTCTTATAAGCACTCCCATCAGTATGGGAGCTGCTTAAGCTCTCAAGATTATACTTGTAATGGAAGATACAAATATTGACGGTAGATTGAACAGGGATTGTGGTAAAAATTTCTATTAAGCGTATTATATATATGTATTGCATTGTTTTACAATTATGTTTGTAATATGTTCGGGTTAAATAAAATTAAAATTAAGAAATATAGAAAAGCTTCGAACACAATAAACAGTGGGGATAGAAAACTTAGTGTTAACACACTCCGTTTCTAGCTCTCCGGCAAAGACTCAGTCGTGTTGAGTGGCGGAAGTCAATGCCGCGTTACGTTCTATGGGGGCGGACAATGAAAATAACTTAAACATAATCAAACGAAGAGGCCTTGTCATGTATAGAGGCCAATTGTGGCACATGGATTGGAAATGCGACCGGTCGATTCCCACCAGAGATCGATTCCACCAGAAATCGGTGGTAAGTGAGGAACGAAAGTATCTTAATGGGGATGGAGTATCTTAACAGAAGGTTCCCTCTATCTAAACTGCTACATGCGTGATCCAGCGTGAAGGTAAAAATAATTAAACATACGTCGGATAGATACGAACCACTAACTATCACGTATACAGTTAGTCGTCTCAACTTTCCGCTGCAATAAGCTCCACTTATCAAAAATGCATATTTTAGTATTATATTAATAACATTTAAGAACTTCATAAATCGTAGAATCAAACATTTTTCTTGAAACATTGTAATATTAAACATTCCTGGCGCGCTGCGACTAGAGTTATCTCGTTGTGTCTCATGTGATATATTCATGAGTGAAATAATTTTGCTCCTTATTATATTTTCTGTTTTATAACTTATATTATATTCTATTTGTATTGTATTTAGTCATAATTTTTTCTATTACTATATTTTTGGATACAATTACTCGTAAAGTATATTATACTGAAAGCTTATTATTTTGAATTGAAAATAATGAATACTATTTTATTAATAACAGTCGTAGTGCATAAGCGTCTGACTGTAAATGTGACAGGTTGTTGGTTGAATTCCCACTCAAAGATATTAAATATTTTTATTTTGTCGCTCTGGTTTCGTAGCGGAAATGAGGCGTTGAGTTCCGCCACTCAACAGGTAATGCCTCCAGAATTCTGCGGAAACCTGTCCGGTGCGGTTCCTATGCTTATCCTGCGGTGTGCAGGAAAGGTTCATTTTATTCTACGAGTATATATCAACAACTATGTATTCTTAAATTCAAATCTATAATGTCGCTAATTCTGGTCTGTTAATTTGCGAAAACATACGTTATTCATATATTTATTATTTTAATATTATTTTAGAAATATTTTACCGAATCCATGCCATAAGAAAAGCTTACTCGCTTTTTACTGGTTCTTGTACCATCTCATTGCGACACTAAGTCCCATTGTCAAAGTGCATAACTTGCTGTACAAATAAAGGAAAAAATCTGAAAGCGAGAATTTATAGATATTTGATAGAAAAAAACATTACAAACTTATAATTGTAGTTTAGTTCTTTTTTTTATGAGAAAGGACAAGGCAAACGAGCGTTCGGGTCACCTGAAGGTAAGTGATAAACGCCGCTCACGACCCCGTGCAACACCAGAGGAGCTACAAGTGCGTTGCCGGCCTTTAAGGTGAAAGTTGACGCGCTTTTTGAAGGTATCCATATCATATCGACCTAGAAACACTGCCGCGGGTAGGCCATTCCACAGTTCCGTGGCGCTTGGAAGGAAATTCCTACGAAACCGCACAGGAGTAGAGTGCCAAGTATCCAGGTAGTATGGATGATATTTAAGTTTGTGACGCACTGTGCGGTTAGAAAATTCGGTGGCAGGTAACAAGTCAAACAGTTCTTCAGAACACTCCCCATGATAAATGTGATAAAGAACGCACAGCGAGGAGACGTCTCTACGCAAAGAAAAGTGTCAAGTCTTTCACAGCTCATTGGATCCTTTATGATTCAAACGGCTCTAGTTAAAAAAAAATAGTGCATACGTCCAAAAACAAGTTTGTGTTGGTATCTGGTTTTCTTTATTTCGTTATGCAGTCTTCTAAAACAATGTTAAAAAGTTAAACACCAAACGCTGCTACGGCATAACTTATTGTTTTTTCAACAGTCGACTACTTGTAAGCCAGACTTCTTTTAATCCATTACATTTATATGTATAGAAAATTTAAAATTATTTAAGTCATTCTTGGCGCAGAGGCAAAAAAAATGTTAGGGTGAATCTATAATTTACAAAAATTTACTTATGTCTACTGTACTGTGGGTGGGCCACAGTTAAAGTGAGGTCTTTAGAATTCGTTAGTCAAACAAATTAATTAACGCAGAACTCGCAAAGGGACTTTTTTGTAAGTATTTTGCAATTCTGATGACTCTGTTTTTTTTAAGTTATATTTTCTAGACGATATACATAAAGAACAAAGGGAAACGGCCTCATTACACTGGAGCGTAATTCCTCACTGGGTTCCGTTGATTTATTTTATTATTTAATTACAACGTCTCCAGCATTGTTTGTAATGAAATACGTGCGGTGTTGAATGTACAAACAGTCTTTCCATATTTCGTTATTAAATTAAATGGTTATTCTAATATCATTGTTGAGTTGAAGTTTTAAGTATTTAATTTGCACTAGCGTATAATATAAGCTTTCAATTTGAAGTGTGTACGTTCAGTAGATACGAGATATTAATGTAAGTACTAAGTAAAACATAAATGATAAATCACGTGGTAATATTTACATTTCTTTGTTCTAAGAACAAGGCAAAAGGCAGTGTTGAATTTCGCCAATCAACTTAATGTCGGCAGACTTTGGAGGAATGTGGAGAGCGGTAGTATCTTAATAAAAACGGGGTGTCTTACCAATAGGTTCCCTTTGCCTACCCTACTAAGTTTATAGCGTGAAGCTAAAGAAAAAAATGAGTTCAAATTAATTTAATATCTATCTTGTATGACTTCAGTCATACGTTTCTCTTTGTTCTTTCAGTATACCATCTATAAAATATATATAAAAAAAGACGTATAAGATAGAGCTCCTCCACCTAGCAGAAATTTGTCTAATATTGGTTAAAAAATAAAAACCGATTGTTACAATGATCGATTCTCTAGGCGAAATCCGCAAATTTTAAAAATACATAACATTTTATTGACAGCTTCACGTTTCACAAGAAAATTGGTAACAACCAGGCACCAGTCAAAATTAATAAAGTACCAGCAAGCAACGATACTTAGTTACAACAGTGTTCCTACTCTTAGATTATGACAGCATTCTGGAAACTTTCTACTTGAAACTTGTTAATTAATATTAAGATCTTAAAGTATTGGAAAATCATTTGAAAGTAGTGAAAATGAAATAAAAGCCACGTGAATTTTTATTAAAGACGTTAAGTACAACGTGGCGCAGTATGGCTGCGACTGGCAGTAAACGCGAAATGCTAATGGAATATGTTTAAGATGCAATCTATTATTGAGTAATTTATCGCTTTTATATTTTACCTTCTACAATTCAACTGAACTGAACTGTCAGTGTATTGCCGGCTGAGCTTAGAATATAGTTTTTTTTTTTCATATCCTTTGCCCCTGTGTAAGAAAGCACTAAGCATATTTTTATAGAAAGAAAAATAACGAAAGTGTTATAATTAAAAGCGATCATAAAATATAATATATATAAAAAAGAAACTAATAAAATTACTCAATTTCAAATGATGATTTTTCTTGTAGAATGTAGCTGGTCTGTTACTACTGCTTCTCGCAGTCTTATAAGAACACAGCACAGGCAAAGCCGCGAGCCCAAATCTAGTTATTTAATACAAATTAAATTAACTCATAACATTAGTAAGTACGTACTTATAATGCACGCGTGCAGACACTAATCAATATATGACCACCTTGACCGACGTAATCCCTTTAACTCATTATCTAACCATCACCATGAGTGAGCTGTAACTGAGCGAGGAAGCCTGTTGGTGTGATGTTCGTTTGTATTATGAAACATGTCTATCCCATCATAGATGACAGTGTTTGGGGAGTCATTTGTATTTAAGTAATTATTATTAAAATGTTGATACTGGTTTTTTTTTATTTTTATTTATACTTTCTATATTGATTAATTGTTTTATATTGTTTTTATTTATTTATTGTTGTTACTGAAATTTAAGGTTGATTACGCAACGTGCGGCGCTCGGTTCCGCCATTGATTATGTATTTTCTCATCGTAACGTAACATAACTTCATGTGTTTCTAATTGCCATACAAATATGTTACGGATTCGATTTCCACTGCCGTAGACATACAAAGATAATATTTTTCACGTTAGGTTACTAAGGTAACCGAGGTCAGTCGTGACGCGACAAGTAATGAGTTCGATTTCCACTCGGGGAAATTATATACATATATTATATTTTCATTACCTCGCTCTTGTACCGATGCAAAACGCGGCATTTAGTTCCGCAACTTAACAATCAAAGCCTCCAGAATTCGGGGGAAAATAGGAAGTGTCTTAACACGAGATTTCCACGTTCCACCTACAGAGTGAAGCTAAAAACTTAAGTCTGTACAACTTTGTAAAATGAGATAATTTAAATATTAAAGTTTGTATAAACAGATTCAAATTAGTTTCAAGGAGTGAATTATGGTAATTGCCTCGAGATGCACAAAGCATTATTTATTAATATTGCTCTCTTTATTTTATGTAACGTAACGTATATATTATACAAAATACATATTAGTAGAGAAGAATATATGTATTACCCACAATGGGAGTAATCTTGCTTTTATATTAAGAAGCTATCACTGTAATGGTTCAGAAGGTCAAGGAATCGTCAAGTGACATGTTTTATCACTTCATTATTATATACCAACGGGAGAAAGTACGTAGCTGTAAAACGTGACAAGTTGTGAATTCGATTACCACTTGAGATATGAAATATTTACTATTTTATTATTTTTCGCTCTGGTGTCAAGGCAAAGTTCCGTCACTGAACACGCGATGCCTGTAGCATTTGGCGGAAAACGGAGAACGGTGTGTCTTACCACTAGATTCCCTCTGCCTACCTTGCTGCGTGCGGGATACAGGGCTAAGTAAAAATTAAATAAAATATAAAAAAAGACAAACTTAAATATAAATTTTAACGTATAATATTATTAAAAGCCTTCACTTGCAATATAATACTAAATTTTTTACCCTGTAAACAAAGAGAGATGAGCCAACGTATGAAACCATCGTCGACAGCTTGTTACGGGCGCTCTCGTCGAGAAATTTCATCTGGCGTCAGCCTACGCGGTGTTCTGTTTAGCCTTTGTGTGATTGTGAGTATATGTACAGTGTGCGTTATATTGTGGTATTTTTTATACAGAATGTTCGGGGCGGGCGTGAGTATAAAAATGATTTATTTATATATATTTCTTTTCATTTGGTTTTTTTTTATGGAAAAAGACATGGCAAACGAGCGTAAGGGTCACCTGATGGTAAGTGATCACCGCCGCCCACGACCCCGCTAACACCAGAGGAGCTACTGGGGCGTTGCCAGCTTTTGAGATCGTTGGGCGCCGGAGCCCGGCATTACCTAATACGAAACGCAGTGGCATAAAGCCACTAATTCACGCCGGTCTTAAATGCCCCCCGGCAATGTGGTAAGTATCCGGTCTGGTTACCTGGAATGTGTATGTTATATGTATAAACTTATGGAATGATTCCGAAATTTTACAGTTATAAGTAGATTAATCAATATTATTTATATTATTGATTAATAATTTAATTACGAGGCTAAGTGTGGTATTGTGTTTCGCCACTCACATACACACACAATGTCCCAAAATTGGCGGACAATTGGGAACGAAGCTTCTTACAACTAGGTTCCCTTCTTACAACGAGGTAGGCAGCTACCTCGTGTGCATGTGATCATAACTCTGATATGAATATGCTAATATAAGTCAGCGTATTATTTACAGTAAATAAATATTATATTCGGCATTTCGTTGTACATTTCCTACTTGTGCTAAGTTACCTTATTAATTAAATTGTGATACCACGAGCAACTTGAAGATTTTATCTTTAACGTTTAAACTTTTGCTTCTATGAGCATTTTATGTCACACTTTACTGCAATATTCAGCAGTTTATTTTTTAAAGGTTGAATTAATGAAACTGGAAGCTTTTATTATAGAACTAGTGGCTCGGTGTGGCTTTGTCTGCTTGAACTACACAATTATTATTTTCTTCATCTTATGATAATTTTATCATTTTAAAGACAATATCTATACATCGATACCAAAACTTCTTGAAGCAATAGTATGCTACTCTTTATAATTCTTATTGACATTTTTTTTATTTATGAGCGATTAAAATAAAACTAAATGCTAAAGAAAATTTTCCAAAATAAAATAATTATAATTGCATCTCAGGGTTAGCCGTTTCTGAGATTAGCGTGAACAAACACATATACAAACAGTCTTCCATGATCAGATTCGACATCCGATGATCCAGATCCAATCCATTACGATTTTATTATAAGTTTAAATATACATGACTGATGATTGTTTTGTACTATCTAGACCCAACTCAAATTTCGCAATAAATTGTGAAAATTTTGTCAAACAAAATATACCACCAAATATTTCTGGTACCACATTTGCCATACATTCTGCAACTTTTAAAAAAATGTTAAAACTAGATTCTTGAGAAAATGTAGTGTCTTGTTTTGCTTTGTTAGAAGATGCTTCAATATTAAAGCTTTCTTCTAAAGACTGCGTTTGTAGCATAATATGGCAACTCGAGCAACGTTGTATTTTTTTATTTTACCGAGGAGAGGCAAAGATGCTATTCTGTAAGGCTTCATCTTTTAATGACATTATTCATTAATTTACTTTTACAATTTCTATTCAAAAATACAACTTAGTTTTTAACTTAATCTTAATATCAATAAATAGTATGAGGGGAACAAATGGAGAACGGAGTACAACACTAAATAAATAATTTTGATGAAATAGTAAGTAAGCTTGGTTTTAAATGAGCTCCTTAAATCATTTACAAGTATTTCGTTGTGTTTGACGGAAACATTTCCGTATAACAGTTTCCATTTCCTTGATAGAACACCACTTTCACGCATCTTTTATTTTTATTGCCCGAAACAAAACCACTACGCACTTTCTATTATTAAGAAGGAAAATCGTTACGTTTCCTTTTAAAGCACTTTCGCACACGATTGCTAGTAATTTAACATTCGAGCTGTAATAACTAATGTAACGGCCGCAACTCAGTATATTATGTAATTTTTTTTTCATATAAACCACTCTATGGTACTTGTAATGCGATTGTAGTGGGTTCAAATGGTATTGGTTATAATTTATCAAACATCTTAATTGTTTGAATCAAGATATCTATCAATCAGTTACTCAGATGACATATGTCTGATCGTCTATAAAACTAATATTAAGAACTAACTTTAGTAATTTGAGAAAGGTAAATGAAAATGTACTTTAGTTAATTGATCAACATGGTTCAATCTATTTTTAAATAAATATAGTTTAAAAATAACCGTTTAATTTATTAATACCGTAACAAATAAAAAACTTACAAAACAAAAAAATAACAGCTATTGCAATTTACAGCCTCGTAAAGAGATCTACTAATTATATTACCTCAGCAATCCTTTTGTGGGATTCCATTATTGTCGTAATTGCCTCCCATTGTATCTGTGGCCTGAGTCGAGGGAACCCTTGCACAATCTGAGCAAATGCAATTGATATACATCATTAAAATTATTGCGTGTACCCTATTAGAATAGGTTACATTGCTACGTGAGTTCAACACAGCGGAGTAGGGTGAGGGAACCTAGTGATAAGACACTCCGTTACTCATGTTTCGCCGAATTCTAGGAGGCTAAACCCTGCGAACTCTGCTACTTATCGGTCGAGTATTGGAAATTGATATGGATTGCGCTGTTGAATAGGACCGTTACGGTGACGTATGGTGTGATCTACGGCTGAAGGTGACTTAGGTCCGCCATTTGACCACGGTTGTAGGAGTGCGGTAGACATTATTTGATAAATATTAACTAGCACATGAAATATTGCTTAATATCGATATTGTATGCAAATCCTGCTCTGATTTTAATGACGTGATGAAACGTGATACTTGTAAATAGGATATATTCATGTGTGAAGAAGTTCGAAGATAATTTTAAGAACTACTTACGGAATAGTGGAGAACGAATTATCTTACACTAGTAGGCTTCCCACCCTGCTACATGTGGTATTCAGCGTGAAGTTAACAAAAAAATGTTTTGTCTATAAAGACAAAATTATACACATTGCTTGGCATGTAGAGATTGGAGTTTTTTTATGGTAAAAGGATAAGGCAAACGAGCGTTCGGTTCACCTGAAGGTAAGTGATAACCGCCGCCCACAACCCCGTGTAACACCAGAGGAGCTGCAGGTGTGTGGTGTGTTGCCGTTGTGCGAGTTCCGAGAACACGTTTTTAAAGTTGTTCAATGATCAGCTACATATCTGTCGCTAGTTTGTGGCGTACCTTAGAAATCACTAAGACCACGAGGACGTTCAAAGTGCTAAATTGAACTCTGTATCAAAGTAAGTAGGAGTCAAAATGGCGCCATTACCCACCTTTCATCATCGTGAAAAGTTTCTAACGTTTCCGCTTATTTTCAAGCGGTCTCATAACTTTCAGGGACATACATACAAATTATATCTCTCATAGACTTAACAACGTATAACAGAGCGTTTTTATGAAATAAGATGTTTTTTATCATTGAAGCCGTCGTGGCGCAGTTGTAGGTTCGATCCCCACTCGAGTGAATTAATTAATATTTATTAATATTTTCATTCCTTCGCTCTCCCACCAAGTCGAAACCCCGGCGTTGAGTTCCGCCACTCGAATTTCTCGAAAAATTCGACGGAAAGTGGAAAATGCAGTGTCTCAGCACTAAGTTAAGTCTTATATTTTTTATTTAGTATTTCGCTTAAATCTGCTTACGTATGAAGCTTAGTAATTTGTTAAAGCTAATTATTTATGTGAGGTCATAGTGGCTTGATGGTGCAAGAGTATGACGCAAAGCAATGGTCGTGTATTCAATTCCCACTCGGGTTCATGAAATATTTATATTTTTCATATCCTCACTCTGGTACCGAGGTAAAGCGAGGCTTTAAGTTCCGCCACTCAATAACGTTTATTCTAGTTACTTGAAAGGAGTCAAAAATATTTATTAAAATTAGGTTAGTTCACTTACGTGTTTACGTTACATGTCTTGAAAATAAGGCGGTGCGTGTTTTAAGTCTCAACTCTAGGTTCGCTCTGTCTACCCTGCTAGAGAAGGGATCATATCATCAAAGATATTAAGACCATAGGTAAATGAGAAACCGTTTATTCCTCTACACATGCTGCATCACATTAAACCCAAATAAACACTTTAATCAAATTCTATTTACGTTTTTGCCGCTCAATGTTATTTGAATAAGAGAACTGCCTACGAGTGATTACAAAAGCGACTACTGTGCTATACGATTCTCAACTTTATATCTTTGTAATAAGATTAATCATTTCGGAACAATTGTTGCAATGTGAAATGATGAAATATTATATATTCGTAGCGAATAATTCAGTCTACAATACAGTATAGATGCCATTGACGATGTTATATTTGAAGGAGGGAAATATAATTTTAGTGTAGATATAACTACGAGGCTCTCGTAGTCTCTTATTTAAATAAGTGACGGAGATTTAAGTGTTTTTTTTTTCTCTATGTTTTTATTCGTTTAACTGTTATAATTATTGTATAATATAGTTTTGTCCTACATATGTAGCCTATTTGATCACTAACCTATTATGGTAAGTAAATGGTAAGAGACGTGGGGGAGACCTCGGGTGACCTTTGAAAACACAGTATTAAAGATACTGGAGGAAGATCACGTAAAAAGCATGAGGACTCCCCGGAGGGCATGTATGAAAGAGGTTTATGACTGTGGACGAGGCGAAAGAGGTATGTAGAAGCCGTAGCGTTTGGCGCTCCATTTTCTCGGACTACCCCGCAAGGGATAAAGCGTAAAGTTATGTGTGTTTGTATGTATGTAACCTATTATAGAGGTCACGAACAGAATAGAAGGGTTAACACAATGGTTGTGGGTTTAACTCTTATCTGAGTAAATAAATTGGTTTATCAAAATAAAAATGTTTTTCATTATGTTTATGAAAAAATACATTTTAACATTGTTAATAACTACATACATGCGAATTGTAACTCGTAAGTAACATATTAACACATACATTTTCAAGTATTTTGCCTTCTGACAATGTGACTTTTAGTTTTGTCGTAAATATTTTGTTGTGTTCTAATGATCCAAATTCGATATAAAGAGATTCATACTCAACTATAAACTATACTAATATTTCGTTTCCGTATACATTTTGTCATTTTGGTGCCATTTTTGGCTTGTGTATTAACACGCTATACATTAATTAACGAAGTAAATAATTTATTCAGAGGTTAATTTTTAGCTTCACGCTGTATCCCGCACATTACTGCGTAGAGAGGGAATCTTAGTGTTAAGATACTCCGTTCCCATTAATACACTTTCGTTTCCCATTTGTATCAGTAGGTAACTCTATTATAATGACTTAAGTTAAGAATTATAGACGTGCATTAAGAAAACGATCGGTATGGGGATCCCAGGGAAGCATATATCTTACAGCGGGCGAATAATGATTATTAATTCTGTTGATATCTCAATATTTATTTATTATTACTGTTAATGTTATTTATTCTTTCAAAGAAAAACAAACTTTCTTTGTATATGGAATAAGACCGGCCAGACGCGCCTCTAAAGGCATATTCAATTTGATATTCACTTTTTAGTTATTTGTCAGCTGCCAAACTGTCAAGCAAAAGTTATTAGCAGTAAAAGGGTAGTTTATTTAAATATTGTTAATACTAGCTTGTTAAAGTATTTTTATAGATAATTATTTATAATTTGTTCTAAGATAAACCTATTTCTGCGAACGTACTCCTATATAAAGTATAGCAGCAAATTTTAAGTGTAATATTATATTTCTAATTTCTATAACATGTTTAATTTATCTCTGAGAAATATTAATATTAACTAAAGGTATTTTTTTGCTCTTGGCATTCCGCCTGAATTTGGTACACTGCTGTTAAGTCATTGAATATACCGATCAGCCTCAGATCTTCTATATTAAGAGCGAAGAAATTATTCTTTTCTCCGAATGAGGATTCACTAACACCACGCCTGCAACCTCAAAGCGTAAAACGGACTACAGAGTACTGTAACAACAGATTCCCTTCGCCTGTCCTGCTGTATGAAGGATAAATCAATACGTAAAAGCTCTTTTAATGAAATATTTATATCAATCATATTGTGCAAGCTTTGTATCTCGTCATACAAGAAAATTGAAAATATAAAATATCTGTAATAAACATTTTACAAACAAACAAACAGTTGTTTGAAACTTGTCTGTATTTTCACGATATTAGTGGATCAACATTTTGATTAGTAAAATACAATATCTATGAAAAATTGTAAAGCGTTGTTGGAATTTAAAGGATCTAACGAATTATTGATTCATCGAATTATATAATCTCACAAACTAGCGGACAATTTCATCACAATCGTCCTTCCGAACCATTGAATTATAGATAGGTTTGCTTTGCCCAAGTAGGCCCGAAAAGGTCGCGCCGTGTCGATATCCCTTTTCAGGGAGATTAATCTTTTGCCCCGAGATTAAATCCCGCGCTGCCTTATATCAATCAAGACTAACGCAGACAGTTTTTGCGGGATATCTGATCGAAATCTAAAATGGTTGCTTAGTATGATAGCAATTTTTTAAATTTATTATTTTCATGTAAACGGCACGGAATTTGCTGCCCCCATGTTTGATATTGTTAGCTTTCCAGTATTAATAAATTCTTTTTTAAAATTTGTTTTATGGGAACGTACAACATTTTTATAAGTATATATTGTTAAACTTATACGCTACATGCATTCAATACATTCCGCATACCAGGCCAGCTGTGGCGCAGGAGCCTCTGTAGAAAAAAAAACATTTTGTATTTTCATTTGTCTGAACACTACGTTTTCCCACGTATCCTACTGTGTGCGGGAGAAACAATTAATTCAAAAATTTAGTCAACACTCGATTATTTTTGATTTTAATGATCAGTATTTAATCATTTAAACTCGTTATAAGTATTCTATAGTTTATAGTTTTAGACGGTTTTATTAATATTAGTAAAGCTTGGACTTGTTCTTCTTGTTTTGGTTTTATTATATTAACAATTGTTATTAACTTTACCTCGTATATATGTTCGTGTAGGAAAACTCAAAAAAATTATAACATTGCCCCTCCCATATTATCCCGACATGACCTTCCTCCCATATGAGGACCCGGAGGGTATATATGAAGATTTTGATGACAGTGAATGAGGCGAAAGAGGTATCTAGAGATGGTAGCGTTTGGCACTTCGTTCTCTCTGACTACTCCGCGAGGAATAAAGCGTGAAGCTATGTTTTGTTTTGTGTTGTTGTTGCCGGTCACATTTTGCTCGTCCCTTCGTTATGTTCAAACAAAAAATAAAAAACTTTGTCGTTCTTTACTTTTATCCCGTAAATCTTTACACAAAAAAAAATACTTTTTACCCCATTTTGCAGGAAAGCGAATTGTGAGAGAGCTAATGAAAACTTAGACAATCTACTCAAATTATGCGAGAGGAGGTCATCTTTAGCGATAAAACTTTTTTTTATGGGAAAATGACAACTTTCCGTTTTTATTTCTACATAGGGAAGAAAAAAATATTTTAAAGAAAATATCTTTAAAGTGATTGATTTACTCCGACTGAATGAACTTCTAAAATGAGAATCCACTAATTAATAATTTTTGAATTTTTTTTATTGAGCATTGTTTTATTTTCACATTTGTTTTTGGGTTTTAGTTATAATATAATAATAATTCAAGCGGTGGTATTCAGAAAATGTAAGTATAACATAATAACATATTTATGTAGAAAGTAGATACATATTACAATCTCTTATATACATTTGGTTTTTTCTTTTTATCTTTGAATCTAACTCTATCCAAATATTTATTGAAATATTTGAACTTTAATAGTTATTACTATGGTTGAAAATATTTTGACATGCTTCTGTTGTTTTTTAATTGACAATATATATTTTGGAGACGAAGAAAATATTGTCGTCACAATTTGACCACATTTTCTTTATATTTTTTACTATACAACACTCATTATTATCCTCCAAGGAGACCCTGCTTATTGTTGTATATATAATGGTCACATGTGTCGGCCATCATTTCATCAATATAATATGTTGGTAGTACTTACGTATCTACGTGTTATATTTAAATATTAAATACGTAACTCTCTAGAGTCTTTGTTTCTTCTTTAACATCAATTATTAGAGTAACCACTGAACCATACATTTTTTTAAATGTTCTTATAATTTATCAGGACTATAAAATTAGAATCTGCTTTGAATATTAGATTTTCGGGTTCCTTCTGCTTATCCTATGTGCTGATAACATAAAATAGAGTAAGGAACCTGGGAACCTAATATTCAAATAAGTACATTCCTATCAATATAAAGGGCAGAGCACCTATGTATACATATAAATACTTTACTTTCTTCAACTTGTCAAATTACGGCGCGTTCAAACAAACTACCGCATAAAACGATTCATGAATTAACTAACAAAATGTGAATGTAGCTTAAAATCATAAATGAATCCTATTGTGACGCGTATAGTACACGTTATGCCGTGAGCCTCTCCCGCGGGACACTACATGTGTGAGCTCATAATCCCCATACTTATTTGAATTCCCACTTTCGTTAATTTTTTTCTGTTTAAATATGAAATAAATTTCTTTATGGAATTAATTTTAAAATTATTTGCCTTTATATTATTCGTTCGTTTCATTTGAACATTAACAAGCAAAGTAATATATATGAGTAGGTATTCATATATAATGTTACACAGAAAGATAAAAGTTAGAATTTGTAAATAACTAAGTTTTTATAATAAAATCGACGCAAATTGCTTATTTTATTTCCTCGAGTGGGAATCAAACCCACAACCTGTCACGTTTACAGTCCACGCTTATGCCCCTGTGTCACGACTAGCTTCAATTAATTTGCTAGCATGATAATACGAGTGTATTCACAAATTTACGTAGTTAGTAAAATATCAAATAATTCATAATTATCTAATAAATATTAAACAACAATATAACTCCGCGCCTGGCTTGTCATAGAAGGAACTCGCATATTTTTCTCTTGTTACTTCACCCCGGGCTGCGCCGTCGACATTCATTGTGCGAAATAAACTCGTCTTATCGAAAACAAGATCTTGGAAAAACAGAACGCGCCTGTTTTTACAACAAAAGACATGTTTTATTATTTTTTATGTTCCCTATTCAGGATTTTTCTTCAGTACCTGTGAAGTAATTTGATTGCTATATGTAGAAAATAAGATAAAAACAAAAAATCACTTTATTATTTCATTTTTGACAATTTTAAATGAATTGCATAGTACCTAGTTTCTTCTTTCTAGTTTTAAAAAAACACAAAAGAGCACAAGGCTGTAACTGTTACGTGACGGTTGCAGGTTCGATCCCCACACGGAGGTATAAATAATTATTTAGTATTTTTTTAAGTTCTTCGCTCTGTAAAACCAAACTAAATGCACAGCGTTGAGAGCCGTCATTTAACACGCAATACGATGAAAAATTCTGTGGGAAATAGGGAACGGAGTGTTTCTTAACACCAAGTTTCCTCTGGCTACCTCGCGGGATACAGAGTAAAGCTGATTAATTTGATTGGTTGCAAAAATTAAACAATATATATGTTATATTATATCTAAAATTGTCGGTCCACTTTTGCTGTTTGAAACCATTTGTATCTAGACCCGTTGCGGTCAGTTGACATGCACGAATTGCGCTGGGATGGCATCAAATTTAATTTTACCCCTTTGTTGTGAAAACAGAGTACAGTATTTTTTTGCCTCTTTTTAAACGTTTTCTTTTTTTTTAGTTTTATGTTATACCTAAACTTGAAACATACTTTATCTTGTCAAGGAAGTCAAAATTAATTCAATCCCCCTAGTGAAAGTCGAATCCATCTGCAAAGTTTACTCGTAGAGTCAAACGCAGATAAGCGTGTGAAAGCGCGTAAATGCACCGGTTGTGCATTCGAATTCCACTCGAGGAAATTATTTATTATTAATATTTTTACCAGCTTCACACTGTATCATGCACGCAGCGGGGTAGTCAGGGAGAACCGAGTGGTTTAGCCATTTATATTTTACTTTTATATTATTAAAATTATATTAAAATTTTAATGACTCCCTAATTTAATTTTGTAGAAAAAAGATATGAATATATACCAACGTGTTTAATCAGAAAGTTTGTCTTAATTCGTTCTTCAATTTCAACTTACAATACACAATATCTCTTAACATAAAAAAAATGTTTTTTATTCTTCCTTAGACATATTACAGAAATGGAAAACGATTGCAATTATTTCATTGACTTCTTGACAATCAAATTATTCTTCCAACTCTATCGTATCATTATAACTTACAAGAATTTATTACGAAGGACAGCAATCGAATCAAAGTTTCCGGTTAGTTACACGAGGTTCATAGATTATCAGATCACATTAGAATTCCCGCTCACCCCCGTTTGTAAACTAACTACGTTACAGTGTGGTATTACTTTGTATGATGTATTGGTTAACTTAGAGAGGGTTTACTTGTATGTGTTTGTTTTTTCAATTTCACGCTGTATCCCGCAGAATGGTTTTATCTAAAATATCAGTATGTCACATGCATATGACTGTTAACGTTATGGGACGCTTGTGGGTTCAATTCCTATTCTGGGGAATAAAGTTTTTAATGTTTTCATTTCTTCGATCTTCGTTGTTACATTAATTTTGCTTGAGTTATTTAATGTTGTCGAATTAAAGTTTATTTTAAATTTAAATAATATAAGTAATTATAATTAGGTACCTACCTGTCATACGTTTAGTTAAATAAAATACGATGTAGGCTCTACCCCGAACAAACACAAGCACACGTCCGGCGATTTGTTCGGACCCAATTTATAAAATTCGTTATATACTTCTGTGAGTCACCGTAGACGTGCACATGTACATATATACCTATATTCTATGTTTATTCAAACTTCATATAAATCTGATGTTCTAGACAAAGACACGAGTAATCAGGTTATAATTTATCAAGAAATTAAACTAATATTTAAATCATACAAACTTGTGAATTAAAAACATTATTGCACAGTAAATAAATAATGATATTATAAGAATAAACAAAATAATATGTTTTTATTGTCACGTTGTAATCACTCCGTCCCCCACGCAACACTAACATTGCACGTTGACCTGTGGTACTCAACGCTGCGCATTGTCTTGTTTCCGGGACCAGGAAATAAAATAATTCATTATCTTGAGTAATCGAATCCATAATTGTCACGCTTAGTATAAAAAATGATCATTAAACAAAACATGTTGTATGGAAAATGTCAATTGAATTAACATAATAATTACATCGTAAACCGAGAACGCAACGAGGGAGCTTTTGAAGAAAAAGACATTTCAAAGCACTCGCCTAATAAATATGTCAAACGTCATATAAACATGACTATGTTAAGAATATTACGTTATATATAAAAAACGAGTGAATAAATAAATTTGGCCACCGAGACCCATTTGGAGTCGCCTCGTAAAACAAGAGTTCAGCTGAGGCGAAGTAGATCACATCCTAAAGGAGTACTCATCTTAACTTACTTTGCGTCTATTGCTGAATTTTAGCGACATGATGGAAGCTTAATAAAAGTTAAGTACTCGATAAAGTTTTTTTTCTTTATATTTCCTTTGTGAGATCTTATATTTCCTACACACTTCGTTAGCAATTTCATTATTTTTATGAAATAAAAAGTGTTCCGTACCAGTTTCACAACTGTAGGTCAACGGGAAATACAACTAACAAAAGTTGACAAACTTAAGTTACAAGTTAATAGTTTTTATCTGTTATATAAATATTTCCATTTTGCGGACATTTTGCTAAATTTCTATGAAATACCTATATTTTTTCAAATTATTTGTACTCCATCTTCTCACATTTTGCAAAATTTCTATGAAATACCTATATTGAATAAATATAGGTATTTCATAAATACTCTTCAGATTTTTCTTCTAATTTGTTAAACAATAACTAATAGGCCAGTTATAGCGCAAGGGTGCAAAATGTGTTGCAAAATCGACTGATTTTGGGTTCGATTCCCACTCGAGATAAGGAAATATTTATTTATAATTTATATTTTCTTTTCTTCGCTCTGGTACCGAGGAAAAGTGCAGAGTTGAGTTCTGCCACTCAACACGCAATGCCTATAGAATTTGGCGGAAAGCGGAAAACTGAGTGTCTTAACACGAGGTTCCCTCTGCCTACCCTGCTGTGTGCAGGATACAGCGTCAAGCTGATTTAATTTTAACATGACACTTACACTTAATTTTATTTTAAGATAATAACGAGAAATACAGAAAGGAATAAAATATACTTCAGCGTGCTGTTTACCAAGTGTAAGATATTTAATGCAACCCTCGGCGCCACACTAATTCTTAGTGTCGTTGATGATATTGTCTGCGTAATCAACGTTAATTGACCCTATTCCCTTACTGCTAATTTCCGGTTATCTAAACTTACATGTTTCATACGTAAATAAGCCGTCGTGGCGCAGGGGTTAAGTTAAATAACACGACTGTTGTGGGTTCGGTCGCCACTCGGGGGAATTCATTATTATTTATTGATATTTCATTTTTTTGCTCTGATACCGAGTTGAACGCCGTGCTTTGTCTCGACTCAAGAGCGCAGAAATTAAAATGTTAAGTATATTATTCCTCCGAGTACGAACTGGGAGTGAAGCCACAACCTGTCGCGTCTACAGTCACGCTACGCCACAACACTCGTGTCAGGCCTTAAACTTATTATGTCTGTAAATATTACTGTACAAACCACATCAAGTTTCAGTTTCAGTTCAGAGTGCGCCCCTTGGGGCGCGGCGGATTGTGTGAAAATTTAGTCGTATTATAGCCGAACTGACAACCGACCACAACTGTTGTGTTGCTGCCCTACAACAGCCTCTAATATA
This sequence comes from Heliconius burneyi, assembly GCA_018247715.1. Lineage (NCBI taxonomy): Eukaryota > Metazoa > Arthropoda > Insecta > Lepidoptera > Nymphalidae > Heliconius > Heliconius burneyi. The sequence goes on from DWGR01000167.1 coordinate 21,241, forward strand.
TTTAAGATATATTTTGTTATAATAATATACAAATCTTGCACCAGCTTTGGTTAACATTGTCTCTTTCAAAAGTAAAAAAGAAAACTTAGAACAGCTTCCGATGGACGAATATGAGTCAAATGCATGCTTTGTCACTTATTAAGGCAGTCCTGCGGTCACGCTAGGCAGAAGCGGCGGCTCCAACAGGCTAGTATAAGTAATTAATATAAGCCGCGAGCTGGCATCTCGCCAGAACGTGCTCAACTCTTGGTGGACGCGAATCGTGCTGGAGATCTAGCTGCTATGAAGAATAGAATTCATATGTATGATTGTGTTATGTAACATATTAGATTTATGTATGTGTATGTGCGCTGTCATTCTAAAGTTTGAGACCACTAAAAATCAAACTTACGAAAAATTATATAAATAAAATTTATTAACTTATAAGTGAATTAGGAAAGTCTTTATTAATTTATCTTATATACATATTTAAGTTAAAATGTTCAGTATTATATATAATTAATAAAATATTAAAAACAAAATTGGCAAAAGCGCGCCGTTGAGTTCCGTCACTCAACGCACAATGTCCTGAGTTCAGATGGGGCGGCGCAAACCTGAAAATAAATTAAAAATGCCATTTAATACTAAACTTAAGCCTGACTCGTATAAGCTTATAAAATATAATGTAATTTATCTCTGCAGTAAAAGTTGGCTCGCGATACTACTGCGATGTAATCTGCATATCCCGGAGGATAGTGGAGCACTACAATTTGTGAAGTGAAGTATTTATGAATGAAAAGCTTATTAACTTGTTATATATTTTCTGCTATATTTTTTTTAAATCTTACTGCCAAAGAAATCAAGAATGAAACAAATAAAAATTAGGACGTAGCATTTCAAAGCCCTCTTGGAGGTATCCAAGAGGGAGATGGTAATCTAGGTATATGTTCTAACTTTTTAATTTTTTTTGTATATTATATGAGCTTTTGTATGAGTTTTCAAACCTTTTTGTACCGTTCACTGTATCCTGTATGTAGCAGAATAAGCAGAGGGGCCCTACTGCTAACACCCTCCGCTCTCCACTTTCCGCCAAAATCTGGAGGCATTGCTTGTTGAGTGGCAGAAGTCAACGCCCTGCTTTGCCTGGTTACCAGAGCGAAGAAAAAAAAAGAATTAAATATTTCATTCATGCAAGTGAAAATCAAACACCGCTACTTTCACAGTTACACGTTTGTGACTTTGCGCCACCACGTCTCAAATAGTATACGAACCCTACACACTACACTTTGAAGTAAAACAATCGTATAAGTCGTTAATATGCCCATTACAATACACACCAAGATTACAGGTCAAGGCCAGATTACAGGTTATACACTACCAGGTACTAGGAGGTGGTCGCACTTGGAACGCGATTATTGCGGGATATTTATCTTGTTGTAACTTACAGTTTGAACAGTTAGAGTATGGACTAATGAGATAACTTGTGTTGTTCTCTATTTTATTTATTCTTATTTCGCTTTGAAATTAATATAATATTTGAAATCAAGACTATTGTGGCGCAGTAGCTCAAGCGTGTGATTATAAATGCAATAGTTGTGGGTTCGATGCCACTCTGGGAAATTAAATATTATTTATTAATATTTTCAATTCTCCGCTCTAGAAACAAAGTAAAGCGCGGCGTTGAGTGCTAGAGGTATTAACTACATAATGCCTCGAAAAAGTTAAAATATGCAATGTTCAATTTCTTCGAATGGGAATTGAACCTACAACCTGTCGTGTTCACAGTCGCACGTTTGTGCCCCTGCGCCACGACTGGCCAATCCATATTCAACAGTTTTAACTGTGTTTACTTAACATAATATACGATTATGAAAGAGGTTTTACATTAAAATTTAATACGAAATATTAATAAATATGCTTACATCAACTAAAATCAAGAAAAAAACGTATAAATCAATCGCATATTACACACGAACGACCTTCTCTATATGAATAGTTAGTGTCGATGTTAATGTCGATGTAGTGTACATGTTACAGTACTGACACTAATTACTTTACTTATATATGCTTCACTTTAAGTATTATGTACATTTTTATCTCATTGAAATATACTCGTATTATGGTATTTACAAATGTATAAGCGAGTGTTTAGGGTGTTCATTTAAGTATTTATCATAAGCATGAGGCCGTCGTGGCGCAGCGGCACAAGGGTGTGACTGTAGCACGACGGTTGTGGGTTCGATCCCCACTCGAGGATGTGACATATTTATTTACGTTTATATTTTCATTTCTTCGCGTGTCGAGATAATGCGCGCCGTTAAGTTCTAGCACAACACGCCATGCTTCCAGAATGAGGCAGAAAGTGGGGAACGAAGTGTGGGTTCTCACTAGGTTCCCTCTGCCTACCCTGCTGTTTGTGGGATACAGTGTGAAGCTGATTTATTTTATTTATTTATTTATTATAAGCATTCTGTACATTTTTTTTGTATTGTATTATAATTTTTCAATATATTATTGAGAAAACTGGGCAAGAAAAAAAAACAATGATATAGTTAATACTTTTTTATTTATCTTTGCCTTCTGAAGTGTTTGATATCTTAATAATACGAATGATTTTATGACGGCGTATCATAGTGTCAAATAAGTTGTTTTAAAACAATATAATTTTCTTTTTATCTAGTATTAAGAAACTGCGTCCCTATTAAGATACTCGTTTCTCACTTTCCACCCAATTCTGGAGCCATTGCGGGTTATAAAGAAAATAAAAGTATTAGTTATTTACTTACCCCACAGGGAATCGAACTCACCACGCACGCTTGTTTGGACAAAAATAATAAAACAACCTAGAATAAGGTAATTGCATTTTACGTATAACCAGATTGTCTCCTCAGATTAATCTTAATACGTGACACGAGCGCCTGCCACTCAACACGTACTGCCCAAATAGGCGGAAATTGAAGTACTTCCGTCTATTTCGTGCCCTGAAGTAATAACATGACCCTTCGCCGTTCATTGTAAGTAATATGCGTGGCTGCAAGTAAATTTATATATTATTTTTATATATATTTATGTGTGTGTTTGAGGCTAGTCGCGACGCAGTGGTGTAGCATTGTAATTGTTTGATTAGCAGCGTGACTGTAAACGCAACAGGTTGTGGTGGGTTCGATTCTCAATCGAAAAAAATAAATATTTAATATTATAATATTTCCTTTTCCTTGATGGTTGTGTTTAAACGTCTAGGTAGAGTGCGGCGTTGAGCTCTGCTACTCAACACCAGCATTTGACGGAAAATAACCAATGGAATAGTCTTAACAATAGGTTCCCTCACAGCATGAAGGTAAAACAAATACCCATAGCTTTATTTTAAATTTAACTTTCAATAAGACAACTTCCTTACTTTTTGTAGTAACAATCAATTTTAAACTACAGCCCTTTGGTGGCGCCCGAGCTAATATACACAATTAGTTAAATACAAATGTTAATATAATAAAATAAATACTTATCTTTATTTATCGCGAACTGTACTCTTAATATTATTTTAGAGAACAATCCGCGTAATCATATTCGATTGACGAACAACAACAGACCGATGTGAGTTTATGAAGTAGGTGGTGCGTTTGACAATTATGTTAAACGATCTCATACGGGACATATTTTCATTCACACTAGGTATTGATATAGGAAGACAAAAATGTACATGCACCGGGGTGAACAACAAAAGTGTAGGAATCATATTTAGAAGAATATTTATATTTATCGTTCAGTCTAATTAGAAAACATTATGCGGTCTTCAAATTCGATACTCGGATAGAAATGTTGTTAAAATTGGCAATAGGTTGAGAAAAAAGTGATTTGTTTCTATATTCTCTCTGGATATAGAAACTAACTATTGAAGTTACATTTAAATGCATTTCTTATCCGCGTATCTGGAAACAAAGCTAATTAACTTGGTAAAGGCGGTTAGATCGACGTAATGAGGCAATCAAGGTAACTTGTAATGGAATCATCATCGTTAGTGACTTCACTTGGAACGACTTCATTAAATCTTCAATTGAGGTATTTACCTTCATTTACGACACTTTAATGTTGTGATTTTAACTATACAATACAAGGAAGCGTCTGCGCTTCTTTTACGGGAGCAGCATATAGCGAAAAATATTTCACGACCATACCTAAAAAAAAATAATGAAAATTTGACAATAGTTTATACGTGGAATTTTTATTTAATTTTACGATGTTTATTCATACTGTATTACGTGTGACGCAGTTACGCATAGATACTTATAACGTAAACACTTACTACTACAAAATTACTTCTAAAGGTTAAACAACTTTGAACTTTACCGCCAACACCTACCATTTGATTTCGGTAGGCGTGCGCGGCGGCGGTGTCCTTTTGGTCGGTTTATTATGCCTGCGAGCATTGTTCTTCACGAATGGTGTTCTATTTTACAACGATTCTTTTTGGCTTAATTGTATGAAGCTTTCATAGAGTAGTTAAAATTGTGGTTTCATTTAAAGTGGAGATGACAAAAACACTGCATAAGTAAGAAATATTCATATGTACATGAAAATTCTTATCTTGTATCACATCACATTGAAATGTAATAAATAATTATCATTATTGCAATACAAATTATATTTTAAGTTATGGGTCGTCGTGTCGCAGGGACTTAAGCGTGAGCCTGTTGTGAGTTCGATTCCTTTTCTAGGGAATTCATTATTGTTTATGAATAATTTTATTTCTTCATTCTGGTATCACGGCAAAATCGCTGTGTTGAGTTTCGTTTCTGAACGCGTAATGACACCGAAAATGCAACACTCCGTACTCCACCTTTTCGGTGGTGTACGGAGTGTCTTAACATTAAGTTCCCTCGGCCTGCCCTGCTATATGCGGGATAGATAAAATTATGTAAATATTCTATTCGTCAGACGGCGTCAAATTGATTGTGGCTGCTTGTGATCCATTTTTGAAGGTTCCTTCCTTCAAAAGGTAAAAACGGAACGGAAACCTCGGTATGCAAACGTCTGTAGGCTGGTCCAGCTCCCACTTAATCGGTTTTAATTTCATCTCGTAATCGAAATTATACTAACAAACCAATTTCTCGTACACAACAAAATCTTAGCATTTCCAATATAAAACCTCTCTATTTGAACATAAGATTAATCGAAACTAAAAGGTTTGCCCCTTCAACTTCACTAAATATGTAATGAACGTAAGAACACTCGCGTGCAATACTAAACTCAAACGTAAAAAGGTCGATAAGGTCGGGGATAAGGTAAGGACTACCGTAATACACGATGACTTAGATTTCTCGATTAGAGGCGGGTGGTCTATTGAACGTGGTGAACTAGAGTAAGTATTACAAATTCATTCATAGTTATGTATTAGTAGATTTCTTTTCTTTATATGTAGATCGTATGTGTGACTCGGAAAGCGACACGTTGTGGGTTCGATTCCTACTTGAGGAAATGTAATATTTAAATTTAAATTCTTCCCTTTAGTGTCGAGGCAAAGCGCGACATTGACTTCCGTAACTCAACACGCATTGCCTCTGTTATTCGGCGAAAAATTAACAGGAGAAGTAAGAACGAAGTGTCTTAATACTATGTTCCCAGGTCCCTTCTGCCATAAGCAAAATATAGCGTCAAGTTGAAGCTAAAATTATATTATTAAGTGGTTGGGAACCTTACACTCTGGAGAAGAGAGACCTGTTGTTAAGATACTGCTTTCTCTACATTGTGTCTGGAACTGTGAAAATCATCGCCGCGTTTGGTCTTGCACACCAGGACAATTGAAATATAATTAAATATTCTAATTGATTCCGTAAGTTTAAGAGAATCGTGGCCACTACTTTCGCTTGTAAAAAAAATGCATCCTCTCTGTCTATCGCATGTAGCAGGGTAGACAGAGGAAGCCTAGTGACCAGACATTGCACTTCTCACTTTCTGACAAATTTTTTATTTCAGGCATTGAGCGACGGAACTAAATGCTACCCTATATCTCGACACCAAAGCGAAGAATTGGAAATATTAATTATATCATTTCCTCGTGGGCATCGAACCCACATTCTGTAGTAGTTATTGCTGTTATCTCGACTGATATTGACAGCGTCAGCGTTACCACTATTTAATAACGACGCATCATTCACCCCTCTTCCCTAAAAGCTGACATTGACATCTGACAGTGTTGTCCTCTGAATACACCCAAGCCAAACAACTTGACGTTCCATATTCATACTCTGCGACATATATAAGTTAGTAATACGTTTATGCAACTGCATCAAGTCACACAGACACTCGATTTTCACTAAATCCATACTACAATAGATTAAAGCTCCGAATAAACAGTTCTTACGCGAACCATTAGCGCGTGGGTCACGTTATCGTGTTATCTCGATCCCAATCTCTGCTATGTCGGAGATTATTTCCGATGTCCTTGTGATTTTCTTCCTATCTATATAATTAGATGAAATGGTGATAGGCCTTCTCTGTTCGAGGGTAGTCACGGGATTGTTCTTGGTTAAAGCAAATATTTGTTATGTTATGGTTGCTATTTACTATGAACAACTGTAACATTTATTTTTGTTTGGAGCTTATGTATATATTAATCTGCAAATATGTTAATCCTTTGTTATATTTATTTATTTTTCAGCCACATAATCGTGAGTGTTATAACAAAAATACCTGACCAATAATAACATACAAAATAATATTATTAAAATAAACTGATTCAGTTTTCAAATTAAACTAACTGAAACTCAAAAGACATTTCTATCTCAACATTATCATCCGAACGTGTCCAATAAGGTAAATTAAAAACGTACAAAGGAAGGAATAGAGCCGGAGCACTCATATTAGCACGATCGATGACAACGAGTTCGCTTTAATGAGCGATTCAGCGTTTCGCTCAAACAATGAGGTCCTGCCGACGCGAAGTCGGTGCAAATAGAAACATTGTTTTTCTTACCTAATAGTTACTTGTAGTGCAGGGTTATATTAAATGACAGTATGGAATGTTGTAAACTGTGTAATATAGTGGGAATTGATGTTCTGAGGTTGTCATAGAGGAGTGATGAGAATGATAATATTTTATATTCATTTCCTCGCTACTGTATTTTAAACTGTAGCTGGTATCTACTGCTAGCTGCTTTACATTTATAATCGATGAAAAATAGGGATTTTCGAAAACACAAACACAAAAAATAAACAACCTTTTTGACAATTTTTTTGTACATACGTAATATATTTTATGATACATTTCCTTAACAAATCTTTAGTATAATATAATAGCACAATGTCTATATTCACACAGCATTACGGCGAATAAAAGTTTAATTGAATGTAATTCGAAAAGAGGGCGAGTGGGACAGTTTTAATTGGTTTTTGTTAATAATGTTTATTCAATGCTAGAATATTATTTATTATTATATATATATATATATATATCATAATTTTTCCTTCATATTGAGAATAAATATGGGGTCTACCACGGCAGCAATAATAAGTTTTCTTTATATGAATTAAATCTAAATATTATCTTCAGTTAGTTGTCTCGTATTCAATCATTTAAAAAAAATTTTAATTATTTTAAATAGTTTTATGTTTTTATATGAACATGCAACATGTTGGCATCCACGCTGTTAAATCTATTATTTCGGTATTGAGATAAAACCGTGTTGACTGTCAACATTTAATTATACTAGTTAGAACTCAATATATTATACAAATATCCACAAATACAAATACCTTATATAATATCTACAAATGAAAAATGTGTTTTTACTTTTCGATTACTGTATAGTGCAATGTTAGTTTAACATTGAACACTTGGACGTCCATTTTATTGTGTTTGTAGCTGATTTAGTAATAAAGTGTTATGTTGAATTAATCTCCTTATTCTGTTGTATATTAATTTATTACTGGTTTTCGGGTTCACGCTGTATTCTGCACATAGCAGGCAGACAGAAGGAACTTGGAATCTTAGAGTAAGACAGTCCGTTCTCATTAAGACAATTCTGTTTCCAACTTTTCATCTAATTCTGGAAGCATTGTGTATTGAGAGGCGTAGCTGAACACCGCGCTTTTCCTCGTTACCACATCGAGGAATATGGAAGTATTAAATATTTCATTTCCTCGCTTGGAAAGTGAACCCACAACAGTCGCTCGTTTGTGCCCCTGCACCACGACTAGACTCAATACTCTATAATAATAAATATTATTTAACGCGAGACACGTTTAAAGAACATGTTGAAGTTTCTAGAACATCTAGCAATATTCGTTTTAGTGCTACTTTTTGGCAGCTTCAGTCTGCTGGTGACTTAATATTTAATGAAAATACCGACCTCTCCAGCTTAAAATGATTAGATCAGAGATAGTGAGTACGACGCGATATTAAATATTCAACAACGTTTTAACGAGCCTCTTGTAAAATAGCGATGAGTCAAACTTCTAAACGTAATAAATAGGAAATTGAATTCTTATGAAACCTTATTTTAAATTTAAAATAGCTAATATTGTAATATAAAGTGTCCTTT
>DWGR01000168.1:0-29599 GCA_018247715.1 Heliconius burneyi
TTCGTAAATAAATAAGTACCTGAACAAGACAAACGTATGCTTGACCGAGTTTCTTCAGAGTTCAGACGACGCGGGCATCATTCACTTGTGTTCACGTTTTTCAAATATTTTCGCACAAGAGACATTGTATCAAATATTCAATCCACTCTTTACATATTTATTCGAGCTTCAAATTTGACCGTGAAGTTCATGTTACATTTTCAAATAATGTAAAGTTATATAATTATGACGGTGCGCTATTCTTAACTATTCAGAAAGATAATTGTATGAGAAGTCAAAGAATAAAGGTGTTGACAGTCAGTCAAGACTTCTATATTTACAAGCTGGAATATGGATATTGGCATAAGATGTGGTATCTTATAGGTGTAAATATTGTTCTTTTTATTTTCTTTTATTTTTTAAATTTTTAGAATTATTTAAATATGTATTATTCTTTCTCCTGCAAAACAAATGTGACCAATAATACCTTTATACACACATTTAGAAAGTCAGTTAAAGACATTTAAGAATATTCAAACATTTAAATTTAAACATATTTTCTCTTGAGAAATTCATATAGAAAATATTAAAGAAATTCCGTCAACTGCAAACATCGCAACTTAAAGTATATGAAGTCACCTTAATTCAGCTTTTACCCGCGGCTATGTTCTGAGTAACGAGAGGCAACTACAGAAATACAGTATGCTTACAAAGTTAAAGATATTACATGCCAATGCACTTGCGTGAAATTACTGCTAAATATGTAATGTTTTTCTTTTTGGTATAATTTTTATGGGTCTTAATATCTTTATTCTCCATCATGCTGTATTCCGCACATAGTAGGTATAGGGAGCCTAGTGTTAAAACACTGCGTTTTTCACTTTTCGCCGATTTTTTGGCTAAATCTAGTATTTATAAATAACAATATTTGTAGAATAACATACAATATTTCTTAATGGGCATAACATATACAATATTTGCACATCATATAAAATATTACACTCATTTTTAAAATTTAAAAAGTAATTGCATCGTATCAAATACATATTGTGTTATTATCATGTTAGTTTCATTTAATCACGTAAAGCAGCTTCGTTGATGGCTACGTAGAAGTTAGACAGCTAGTCAGTCATTGTAAAAAAGTTTTTTTAGCCAGAGAAACCGTAGCGCCAAATGCTTCAGCTTCATGCTCTTTGGTATATAGAGGCTGTAATATTTGACGTCAACTTTCTTATACATGCTCTACGAGGCTTTCATCCTGTTGACTGTTAAGATATCAGATACCTTCTCATTAATATTGTGTTCTCAAACTTAAAGCAAGATATCTTATAAATTTCTTTGCCATTCTTTCATTACTCATTGTCTCGACGCGACCCTATCACCTATAATCACCTTTTTTCCATTTTTACTTTGACATCCTTACTAGTTTCCGCCATTGTGTGGAACTCTTCATTAAGAATGCCGTCAGCTTAACTACTCCGTTAACCTGGCCGAATATGCGGAGTCCTGCATATCCTAATTTAATCCGAAATTAATTTCACTAACTAGTAAATTTAGTTAATTTATTATATGGTAATGAGAAATTCCCATGTGGGAAATCAATTCATTTTCAGTTTGAGATCAGCATGTATTATAGAAACCAGCTCCACACCTATCCCGCATAGCAGGATGTTCCTGTGAACCTGTTATTGAGATACTTAAATATAGATTTTCATCAAAATTTTAAGATATTGCGTGTAGAGGGGTAAAAAGTCAATGCTCGTTTTGGTAACTGAAGGGAGATATTTTAATAATTTAAATATAATTATTCCCCTAAGTGGGAATTGAAACCATAACTATTGCAGTACGGTATATAGTCAAATGCTGTTACTGTTACTATAAAACGTATGTATATAGGATTCAACTAATCTAAAACTTAAATTTTTACTCGGATGATAACATTTACTATATTTTCTATCATGTTTAGTATTACATGGGCGCTACCTGAGAACAGAGCAGCACTCAGGTATAACATACAATTGTATCTTTCTGGTTGTGCTAATGAAATGGAAGCCTCATTAGCCTTGATTAACATTACACTTACACTTATATATAAAAAGCTTCAAAAAAGAAAACTTAATTTATTCTATAGGGAGTTAATATAACAAGAAACCAGACCCTTATTTAATATACTTAATTAATCTGATCATCCCTAATCAAGCAAAATACTCAAATCTCACAATTTCAGAATAAAATTTCTAAAAGGCACTCGATAATGGAAATTTGATCGGTCATCCGAGCCTTAACAAATAGTGCAGGAATTCTGGAAGCGATAATGAAATGGAATTATACAGCTTATATTAATTTATTTGGTTTCGGGTGAATTAATTGAAATTACAATTTCATTATCAGTTCAAGATAGATACATATATAATTTGAATTAAAATCTCATTTATACTATAATTATTTTTAGGGTTCCGTGCCTCAAAAGGGAAACAAAGAACACTTAAAGGACCTGTTCAGTTCAGTTCTCTTATTATGACGCTCCACTTATAGAGTTTGCTGTTCTTCAGTCTGTCTTTTAAGAGCATTTTTCTCAAGATCGCGTAGAGGTAGCAAGCTTCAAAATTAGCATAGAATATTTATACTTACGGTTCCATGTAGTACAAAAATCTACTTCTAAGTCAACTACATTTTGATTTAAATTCACCGTGTGTTCAAAATCTGATATGGTTCTTTTCATGATACTGCAGCTATGAAGGCTCAAAGTAAGCACTTACAATATAAATAAAGCAAAGTGTAATAAGTTTTCTCCTTTATGTATTTCGAATAAATATTATTTAAAAATATATATATTTGTTGTACTCGTATATTTGTTTTTGTCCAATCAATCAATCAGCTTCACGCTGTATTTCTCACACAGCAGGGATGGCAGAGAAAACTTAGTATTAAGGCACTCCGTTCCCCACCTTCTGCCGAACACTGGAGGCATCGCGTGTTGAGTGGCAGAACTCAACCCCGTGCTTTGCCTCGACCACAGAGTGAAGAAATGGAAATATAAACGTAAATAACTATTTCACATCCTCGAGTGGTGCTCGACAACCGTCAACCGTCCCACAACCGTCGCGTTACAGTCACACCTTGTGCCGCTGTGCCACGACGGCCTCATTATATTTGTTAATAAGGTATTTCCCGTAGATCTACGACCTCACTCCTCAGTGAGGTCGTAGATCTACGGTTACTACTTTTGTAATTCCTCACTAATAATAGAAATTACTATTGTATTTCCTCAATTACACTATTCTTTACTTACTAATTAGAATTAATTTCTTGTTTGTTCTAAGAACATTATAAATTTAAAGATAATATCTATATCAACATTAAAATATATTAAAAATAATATGTATACATAAAAATATAAATATTTATTGTTATGTTGCAAATAAAGATTATTTTAACTACGATAATGTAAAAGTCAGTATTCATACATACTCGTACATAATTGAAAACAATTGTAATGGCGGTGAAGTAAATGAAGCAGACTGTTCAACATTCCGGATATCGCTCTACTGCTTAATGTAATTCAGTTCGCGTAAAACGCATTTGTTATGACGATGCAATCTACGTGATTTAATATATAATCGTAAAATATATGTTTTGTAAGATAGTCCAATGTATATTTTTTACTTTACAGACAATGAAAGGGACGTAAAATGATTGAATGATTTCAAACTTCACTTTCTTTTATCCTTTTCATTTCTATGTTAAAGTTGACCATCGTTACGTATGCATAAATAAAAGATATATTTATTATATAATCTATATATTATTTATGATAATTCTTATATGTACAATTATAATTATATGTATAAAATACTTTTGAGGTTATCGTGGATTACAACATTCATAATAAGAAAATACATATTCGGACTACTAACAATGAATCGTTCAGTTGATTCATTGCAGTAAAACAATGAATGTTGTATAATATTGTATAAGATCAATCGCAGCGCTAGAGCACAAGGGTGTGACTGTAAGCACGTCAGGTTTTGATTTCAATTCGCATTTGATAAATTAAATATTTAATACGACGAAGCCGCTGGCAGGCCGCTAGGGCCCGCCAGCGGCTTCGTCCGCTTAACTACATGATTATTCATTTCATAAACAGAAGTGACTGACATTCATGTGTTGATGTCAATGAATAATTTAATTTACTCATTCAGAAACAGCCCTTAATGTTACATGAATGATTTGGGTAAGGATTTATAATATTCTTTGTAAAATAACTGTAATGATTGCATATTACAAAAATACTCAAATCAATTCAAATAATCCAATATCGACATCGAATTCAAAATAATTAAACGAATATCGCATTGAAAATATTTAATTAGGAACCTTCGTCTTATTTTGAAAATAAAAATACAGAACACATTAATTACACAATAATTTATCACAAATGAATACAGATTTATTGAAAGTATAAATACAGATATGGATTGCTTTATATTTGCAGGCAAACTCATGCCTTGAGTTCGTTCAAATACCTGTAACTTTTTTTATAAGCCGAATTTGATGAAACAAACTTTGGATGTTAAGTTAAAACAAAGCACTTGGTGAAAGTTTGAAGTAAATCGGTTCAGTACTTTCGAAGATTAGCGTGACCATACAGACAAACAGACAGACATACAGAGAAGAAATTAAAAACAAATAATTTTAATTTCTATTATTCTTTTAAGTGTCCCTCTATCCATTTCAGTCAAAAATACTAAATGTAATATTTTTACAGTCTTATTATATATAGAGATTTTCATTTCTTCACTCTGGTATCGAAGCAAAGCGCGGCATTGAGTTCCGCTACTCAACACGCAATGCGTCTAGATATTGGCAGAAAGTGGGGAACGGAGTGTCTTAGCACTAAGCTCCCTCTGCTTGCTTGTTGTATTTATGTATATTTATAGTTTCATACTCAATTTTACACTGAATTATACTACTGTTACGAATTCTAGATGATATCGGCTAGACTGTTTTGAGATGTCGTCTCTATAGAAGTTATAAACTTTGAGAAATCTTGAATTTTGAGTTTAGCAAGCACTGGGATTTGAATGGGTCGATTATTATACATAGAAGTGCAATTGTAAGCATTTAAATGTACATAATTCGTACAGCTAAGATGTATTTCAAAGTCTTACTATATTAACTAAGAAAGTATTTACATACTTATACATAGGCTTATGAGCGTACTTAAGTCGCTTGTGTGTGTTTAATAAAAACGAGGCCGTTGTAGAGAGCCAGCATGTAAGTGGAAGGTCTATGGTTATAATTAAAATAGTTTTCTACACACTGTTGGATGAGAAAGCGCAACAATAAGAAAAGAGAGAGAATGAAGTGTCTCACAAATAAAGATTTTTTTTTATAAATAGTCTAAAATAAAATTTCTTGGAAAGTAAATAATTTTATTTCTATAAAGCACTCTGACATCGCAATAACTGCCATATTCCAAATCCTTGTCCAGTTATTTATGTAACTCTAATTCTTACTCATGAAGTGATTATTGTACTTAAGCACTGTATAAAGTTATATTCATATTTCTTTCTCAAATATAACAAATAATAAAATAAATGGTTTTGCTTTTTCACACAAATGTATTAAGAAAATATATACGTTGAATATTTTTATAAAGTCATCTATGTTCGTAAAATCATAAAACATAACTTATATGCTCCGAGAATAACGACCTACGAGATTTTGTGCACGTAAATTTTCTATGGGATTCTAAGCACCCGAGTTTGAACTCGCTATAATATGGGTAAAAAATTTCCTTTCGCCCTATATTTATGAATAATTTCGGATACCATTAACTCTATCATAATAGAGTGTAGGCGGGTTAGACAAGCAAATATTTAGTTAAGTTAAACATAAATTATAGAACAAGGCTTTTATTAATTTATTTCAACTAACAGGAAAACAATATTTTGATTTATGTAGTCATCACTGGATCGTACTTATCGTGGTGTAGTTAGGACGGATTTAGCTGAACGTTATGGTTATGGGTTCAATTTCGGATCTTAGCACTGACTTAGTCCTACAACATATAAATCTTTACTCCTTGAAGAAAGTACTTTGATTTCGGGACCAGGTCCTCACTGCTGTTAGAAGTTAAAATTATCGGAACGAGGTGCCACGGTCAATGTGGCCCGAAGAAACCAAATTACCCAGATTGACTGTAAATCTTCCAGGTTTTATTAAAACGGTAATAATTTCATTCATATTCCTTACTCATATAACGTTGAAAGAGGCCTACCTTAAGGATGTGTATAAATATAACACAATAATTAAAGGTTCCTTCAGATGCCTTTTAACCTTCAAGGTCGACCAAAAAGGTTACTTATGCGAAATTTACTTTTATTCTAAATTGATTAGCTTGGATGCTCTATTGATTATTTTCTTCGATGTTTATAACTTTTTTGTTTCAATAAATTTAGAATAAATAGTAATAATAGAATTCTCTAAAAAACCGCCATAGATAGACTATCTATTATAATTATAACATTATCTGCATTTAGCATCACAAAATCTCGTGTACGCGACTCCTTACACGATCGAATCGAGATTTAAGGCACTCCGTTCCCCATATTCCGTCAAATTCTAGATACCAGAGCGAAGAAATGAAAATATAAATTTAAATAAAGATTTCATTTCGTTGAGATCGAACTCACGACCAGGTGCATTTACAGTTATACACTTGTGCCTCTGTGCCACAACTGACCTCAACATAATCTATTAATATAGATAATCTATTATAAAGCATAACATACATAATCTATAATGCTTTATATAAAATACATATTGCTATAGCTTATTTGCTTCCTTTAAGCTTGCGTGTTGTGTAATTTCCGTTATTTTCCCTGCGTTGTTAGTACCGACTATATCCTATATTTTTTATAACCGTTTTCAGTTCAGTTTATTATGAAAAAAATTCGATAAGGCAGCTTCGACCTTGTCGAGGAGATATATGATGAAAACGATATGTATAAGACTCTTGTATTTGCCACGTCACTACTTGTATAGGTACATACATTTTTTCTTTTTAGCTTCACACTGTATCCCGCACATAGCAGGTTAGACAGAGGGAACCTAGTGTGCGCATTGCGTGTTGAATGGCAGACTCAACGTCACGCTTTGTCTCGACACCAGAGCGAAATATAAATGTACATAAATATTTCAGTGGATAGCGAACCCACAACCATCGCGTTATAGTCGCACCCTTGTGCCGCTGTGTCACGACGGCCTCTAGAGGTGTTTTTTTTTATAATGAACATAATAGTGAAATTATTAATATTGTGTTAAAAATTGTAATTATCGTCGTCTCCCAAAAATTTTTTCATATCTCAGTAAGCGAAACTAGTAGAGCTTGGCGAGCGAAACAACAAAGGAATTTTCTATAAAATAAAATACATTTTAGTTATTTGAGTAATCTATTATTAAAACTATAAATGTTAAGCATATTACTAGTGTATGTTTATAATTTGTTCATTAATTAAAAAAACATTACGTAATAGGAAATATTCAGGAGAAACGAAGAAACTAGCCTCTCTCGAAGTGGGATTTGATTCGGCAACGATAACGTAAAGTCAAGTATGTCTCTCATCCTGGCAGTCAATATAATTTTGTTATTATGAAAATAATTTATAACTAAAAATATTATTGACCGTGAGGCCGTCGTGGCTCAGAGGCACAAGGGTGTGACTGTAACTCGACGGTTGCGGGGTCGATCCCCACTCGAGAAAGTGGAATATATTTTTTTACGTTTATATTTCCATTTCTTCACTCTGGTGTCGAGGCAAAGCGTGTCGTTGAGCTCTGCCACTCAACACGCAATGCCTCCAGAATTGGCTAGAAAGTGGGGAACGGAGTGTCTTAATACTAGGTTCCCTCTGCCTGCCCTGCTGTGGGATACAGCGTGAAGCTGATTAAAATTATTATTTCCATATAGAAATGCAAAAAGAAATTCCATGCAAATTGTAAAACGTCATCATGTTGTCGGGTTTCAATATCAGTATATTTAATATTGTTTAAGTACGTCCTGCTTTCATTTGCAGAAACGTTCGCCATTGTTTGTTTTTTATTTTAGATTTAATAAATAAAAACACAATCTATGGAAAACTTTAATTTAGTTTTATAAATAAGATAAGTATAGATTAGACAGAGTGAGTTTACAAAGAAGATAGATTGATTGTTTTGTTAGAAGGATTAAATTACTTTTTGCTAGTATTTTTTTGTTACAATTAAATCCACCTTGCCATTGTAGTACAACCATCTAACTATAAGAAAACTATGAGTTCTATTTCCTCCCCAAGAGTTATTTTCATTTCGCCGCTCCAATAGGTCAGAGAGAGGGAGAGAGATGCTCTAATATAGTTCGGCGTTGAGTTTCGCCTCAAAGCACTTTGTGTCGGACGGGAATTATAGCAATAACAGATTGTATTGTCATTAGGATACTAACCTACCCTGCTGTACACAAGATACATGAAATAATATTTAAAGTTAATTGACACCGCCATACTATTTACTCTATAGTTACAATCATATCGGCATACATATCCTGAGATTTGAAGCTGTTTGTGATAAACATTTGTGTTTGCCTTGCTGTTACCACGTGTTCTGTTATTCTAACAGAACGTAAACTCTAATTTAATCAATTTAGCTCTGTGTGATAAATAATAGATTTAGTAGAAACATTATCTGCATTTAGCCATTGGTTAATACTGTTTTATGATACAAGCAAATTTAACTGCAGTAGGTATAATCTCAGCTCCAGCATTGTAAAACGTTGAACCTTCGTGTAAAACCCATTCAAATTATTAGGGCTATAACCGTATACTTTATACGACTTTTGTTTTTATTGTAGACGTAAAAAGTCAACTATTATATTTAATACGTAATCGTGTTATATATCGTTCATATTTTATGTTAACAAAAGTGGCTACTTTGTTGCTTGTTAAACTGTTTTTGAAATGTATGTGATTCTGTTGTTTAAGTGTAATTTTACTTCAATATTTTAATAGGTTTCTTGTTTTATAGCTTATTATTTTGTCAAATCCTATGAATGAGATTCTCTCTTACAAAGAATTGCCATATTACACTTAAGTCATAAATATTTTAATATTTGGGAGCTAGCCAACGCATACCAAAATATTTTTTTTTAATGTAATTATAATGATTTCTTGAAATTTACTTGAAATTTTCACGCCATGTGTTTCCGGCGTAGAATAGGATCACCCTGGTACTGATGGTATCATAAAAGGCGACTAAAGTACGAGTGGGAGAGTCACGTCGCCAGCAATAGCAACACGCATGGGCAGACTCGACCGGGTTGTTACCACCCCCGGCATTTAAGATCGGCATGAAGCTTTACGCCACTGCGTTTCGCATTAGGTAATGCCGGGTTCCGCCGCCCAACCACATCAAAATCTGGCAACGCACAAGTAGCTCCTCTGGTGTTAGGCGCGGTCGTGGGCCACGGTGATCACTTACCATCGGGTGACCTGTACGCTCGTTCGCCATGTCTTTTTCCATAAAAAAATAGCACAAATAGAACACATTTATCGAAAAAGAGTTGAATAAAATTATACAATATAAATAAAAGTTATATTTACCAATTCTACGAAAAGTACTGAAATAGCACATTTGTGTTTACAAAGATCGAATCTGAGGCCAGTGGTGTAATTTGGGTTGTTTAACCCGTATCAGATATCTGCAACCTTCTATAATGTTTGTTGAGGGACAGATAACTTTTAGATTTCCATAATTTTCACCGATACCAAGAATTCCATTTATAGATGTTCCAAAAGTTTGGAGTATGAATTTGGAAAAGTTTGGAATACTTATGTAGCTTAAGGGCAACAAATGTTATTTTACACGTGGTTGGTTATGCAATAGGACATTATCTAACCGTATACTTGATTGTCTCGGGTTCCATCCCCGGTCGGAATAAATATTTGCTTTTATTTCCTTCTTTGATTTGAAGGCGTCGTGGTGCACGAACACAAGGGTGGTGAGTTGCATTCCCACTCGGGGGAGTTAAATATATTGGCGGAATCGAACACTAGTTCGGGCTTCTCCGACAAATATTTTATTTAATCGTTCTGGTAACGGTTCTGGCAACACTCCAGTTCAATATTTACAGCTGTTGCTATTAATATAAATTTATATTATAAGTTTCTTATATTTATAAATTATGTAGCGTAAAGTAGTTTTCAGTTTACTAAATGTTTGGTTAAATTAATTAGATATAATTACGTAGCTTGTAAGTGTGTGTACAGTATGTTTTTTTACGTGTTAGATAAAACAGCCTCATGCTTTTCCCTTTATAGCCAAGTAGCCAGAGAGAATTTAGATTTTCTAGGCACACTTCTTGTTGCCAGAGCGGAATAAATACGTTCCTCCTAATGGGCATCGAACACTGCCACTTACCACATACCTCGTATATAAGTTTCATCATCACTGCCATAAATAATAGCTAGTTTTTATAAAAAAACATTAATCTAATCGTTTGTTGGTACAGTTACTGTTGCGTTATTATTTAGTCCATAAGTTTTAAATGTTTAGTAAATATATAATCAATAGATTAATTATTTTGTAAAGAGTAAAGTAACTTTTTTAACATTTATTATATGAATAATGTTTAAATATATATTATAATTCTTTTCTCGACATCAAAGTTAACGCTCTTCAAATTTATAGATTAGAAGCGTAATAATTAGTGAAGAAACAGATTTTTAATAGACATTTTAGCTTCTTTTCAATTTAATAAAAAAATACAATAAAATTTTTTTGCACGATAAATGTGAAAGTACCTAGTGTAAAGATTCTCTGAAGAAGGTTCACTGTTTACCGCACTTCCCCATTCAAACTCAAACTAGTGAACAGTGAAAAGACAAACTAGTGAACGAAGCGCGGCGTGGACTGAAGTGTAATAGCCAAATCCTGTCCTAATGCACCACGATCATAGTAAATATGTATTAGGTGGCAAAAAATAATTAAATATCACCAAATACTTTGTAAGATACTATTTTTAATTTAGAGTATTTTTTTATAAGCTTTGCTCATTGATGAAAATAGAGGTTAACGACTTACTGTCAATATAATATCCTTTGATAGTTCGCGTGTAAAATGTACAAATAAAACATTTTCATACATCAGTAGTGAAAAGGCCGATTGCCTTTATCATTTAATCGTAACTTTTCAGGTATGAAATACGCGACTCATATATCTGAATATTTACTTCGAACTGTTAACAAATACGTGGGTTACCAACCAATTAGTTAGGACTCTTATAAAAATATTAGAACTTTTGAATAGACCTTACCTCATTTTTTGTGCCTTAATATTTAGGGTTCCGTATCTCATAAGGAAAAAAGAGAATCCTTATAGGATCACTATATTGCCCGTCAATCCGTCTGTCAAGAGCATTCATCTCGAGATCACGGGGATATATCAATGTAAAATTAATATCAATTATTTAAGGCTACAGAAAAATGAAGCTTCTAAGTCAACGCAACTAAAAGGTATTAGCGCGTATGCATCGTTTTTGTTGCATTTTGTTTGGAAATCTGATATTTTATAGAAAAGAAAGTCCTTACAAACTTATAACTGTAATTCATTTCATATAAAACGAATGCAAAGTTATGCAAATTTTAGTTATTAACTATTATAACTTGTACTTCCCGTTGACATATAATTTATAAATTGGTGCAGAACTCTCGGTATCAGAGTCCAACGCAGTTGACCGTTTTTTTTTTGTTTTATAAAAGACGTAATTGCCATCAAAGTAATATAAAAGTCGAAAATTATGATGCATGAAATTAGTTCTAACAAAATTTTCCTCATTTCTGAAATAGCTATGCACAATGAAGAAATCAAAAATATTAGACACGGGCACATTTATAAGGAGCTCCTCTTGGCGTGGAATTATTGTGCGGACATCTATCAAGTCTTATTCGTATCGCGGATATTGCTCTGATGTTTTGCTCAGATAATTTTATAACATAATTGGGGACCTAGGGTGCCGTTATAATGCATGATTACATCCATTATAATGGCTACATTGAAGAAGTTATAAAACATTTTAAAGTTTCTATCATACCTATACTAGAGACCTATACCTATACTTAGAGACTCAAAACTAACGTATTTGGAGTTAAATTGCTTTTTAAATTCCTCAATCAAACTTAAATTAACGTCATCTTTGTATATATATATAATTTTTGTTGATTTTTACAAAATTCCTTCCCATTTAAATCGGTTAAAAATAAAGTTATTTATATAAGATTTAACGTCTTCATCAGTGCTTCGAGTTGCTTTAATGTTATACAGTTCATTTTTTAATCTTTACGTAATACACATCACATGTTAATATGGGCAAGTAAAAAGAGCTACTTAACTATTAGAATTTAAGGAATTATATCTACATTCCTACAGGCATTCGAGTAAGTCAGCTTACCCGAATAACTTGCCTTCTATAAATCCCTCTAATATTCAAAAGTTTTCTTTCATCTCATAGCTTATGATTAGCTTAGTAATGTCATCAGATGATAACTAAAATAAGAAATATATGATTATTGTAAAAAATTTGGTAATAATCGGAGAAATGAGAAATTTATAGACAAATAAAAAAAAATTTTTTTAAGCTTCGCAAATGTCGGAAAAATCGACGAATAAACATAAAAAAACTATATATATATATATATATATATATATATATATATATATATGTACATAGGTATCGGCTCCAATTTCATATAATCATAATCTAGTTTTACGATCAATATTTATTATTGAAAGGAAGGCAATTTCAATCGCAACTATTGCCGAAGATAACTTCAAACGGAAATATCCTGATGAAGTCAGAGCCTATCACAATAAGTGTCTGTCATAAATTTTACAACACACAAAAATAGCCTTTTATCACAAATTTTGTTCAAACGACATTTATATCCAAGAGAATAAGCTATAAATTGTGATCCTTTATTAGGAACAATCACAATAAATGTGTCTGCGAAAGTTTCATGTCCTTCCACGTAAGCACCTTGAAGAAATCACGATATGTTCTGCTCATAAAAAATGTTATTCGTAGATTATTAGTCTGTTTTTTTTTTGTTCACGTAGTGTGGTAGCGTAGTCAAGTGCATTCGAGTTGAGGAATATGTATATTCTAGAACGTATATCATATCGGTGTTTAGATTTAAGTGATTCCTTTTTCAAAAAATATAAGGTTCTATATTCGACCGCTATATTGTATTTATTAGTATCTCTCGATTTCTCCAACGTAGGCGCTATTTTCAGCCGATCTTAATATGCCGTTTTAATATCTATGAATGAAAACGCCATTTCAACATCACGTTATTATATCGCGTATTAAGTGGTAGAAATCAACGCCACGCCAAATTTCTCCAGCAAAGCTTGTATTTATACCAATAATAATTCAATACCCTCGAGTGGAGATCAAACCCACAACTGTTGCTTTACAATAATACCCCTGTGCCCCTGCGCCATAGCGGCCTCGAAACAACAATCTAAATGTAATCATACCTCCGAGTGAAGATTGATCCGAACGGCGTAAGAACTGTAAAAGCGAATCATCGTTTTTACAATTCTTGCGCCGTAACGGCCAACAATAAGGCATTTTTATTGAAATATAAAGAATTTTCTTTCTAATTTCAAAAAAAAAAAAAAAAATTTTGTACCGTATATTTATAGGTACACAAGGGTTATTGGTTAAATTAGTTGTTTAGAGGATAAGTTACATTTGACCGAAACGTTACAACAATACCAGTACTTAGTATCTGGAATGGCCTTGGTTACACAATACTTGAACTACTATTACTTGGAAAATTACTAACAATTTAGATATCCTTGGTATACACAATAGAAAAATATTCTTAGAAAACTTATAAAAAAAATGCTTGAACAATTGGCGGAGAGAGCCTAGTGCTAAGACACCCTGTTCGTGTTCCCGTTGCAATATTATTTTGAAGTATTTAGAGAAAATTGGGTATTTTTATTTTGGTTATATTTAATTTTAAACACTTTCTAAATCGTGATTTATAATTTATATTTATTGGGAAATAATTAGATTTTTTTTAAATTGTCGTATATAACAGAAAAGTGTTTAGTCACATCTATCTCGTGTCACATTTGTCTCGTGTATGTATACCTACCATACTTATTTACGACAAACGCTGTTTCTCCTGTATAAATTTCAATTACAACAGAACTCTGACCACCATGTCCCCCGCCCCTCTTGGTGTCATATAAATTCAGCTGTTCCGGACATTCACCTGTTCAGGAGATTTAGCTGTTCCTCAGATTCAGTTGTTCCGGAGATTCAGCTGTTCCGGAGATTAGCCCGGACAAAAAAAAATGCAGACCTTAGAAAGAACTTATTATTATTTTTTCTTTCTTTTTGGGAACGTGTATATAATATAGCAGCTATAGTATATATTTGAAAATACCGTTGTATTAAGGAAAATAATAACTGAAAAAAAAAACTCGTTTCACTTTTATCATAATTTATTATAGCTCATAACTCCTGGTTACATGATGAACAAATTAGGCATGAAATAATTGACATTTTAACATTCCCGTAAAGAATGTTAATTAAAAATTTCATATCTAATTTGTATAACTTTTAAAAAAATCATACGAAATTCACATCATATTTCTAAAACCTTTTATTATATTAAATTATTTTTGACGTGTCTTGTATCCAATTACAGCCTCTCAATATAGTCATAGGTTTGAATTTGATACATTGTTTTGTTAGTTTATTTATAACGAACTTAATTATAACTATAACCCACATCAAATTATATAATAATCTTACAAAAAACTTTTTATTCTTATTATATGAAAGTGAATAGATAAGGGAGGAAAGTCGAGGCGCAGGGGCACAGAGTGTGACTGTAAGCGCGACAGTTATGGATTTTATTCTCACTCGAGGAAATGAAATATGATTATATAATATCTTCATTGCTTTGCTTTGGTGTTAGGACAAAGCGCGGTGTTAAGTTCCACCACTTAACACGTAATGCCTCTAGAATTCGGCCAAAAATAGGAAACGGAGTACCTTAACACTAGGTTGCCTCTGCCTGAAGCTAAACAAAATATATAAGGAAAAATACAAGCCCACTGAGATAATTAAGTGACCAAAACAATTAGTTCTTTAGCTTATCCCCAGACATTTATTACACAGGCTTCATATTTCACACAAAACTTTTTTGAGATAAGAGGAAAATGCGAAATATTGTTTCAAAAGTTTGTCCTTTTATGTAAATAGATTTTACAGCTGATCATGAAAATTGTATACATTATGTTTAAAAGTGGGAGTTTTTTTATATTTTTGAGTTAGTTTGGAAATTTGGAAATTTTGGATTTTTCTTAGGGTAATAATATTTGAGCCCAGTCATGGGGCAGGAGCACAAAATGTATTTAGAGTCACTGAAGTGGGCTTGCCGACTCTATGAGGAATATCTCAATTTAATAAAGAAAGTGTATTTTATGTATATAATATAAGCTATTAATTAATGTTGTTGATGGAAAGCAAAAATTGGGAAATAATAAAAAAAAAACCAATTATAGCAGCGCCAATTTGTACCAAAAACATAGAGAATGTTCTCTTCCTTCCAACCACTTGAAAATGCTCTCAGCACCGATCTCCATGAACAAGAGGCAAAGCACTCTACAAGTTCACATATTCTACATTGGAAACGATACTCTCCATGAAAAATAAAATCGTACCTTTTAAGACCATAAGCATTGATCGGTACTCTTTACTTGACCCATACAAAGGAAACATTTGTAGAAACGTTTTAAGAATTGTCCCATATTTTCAATTATATTGGACTCTTAGTCCTGCCCTCAATTGAACTTTTATGAAATTATTTATTTTATTTAAGGAAAAAGCTTCATTATTATTGTTATTTATAAACTAATTGTTATGTTTTGTATAATAACCAAAACTCATTACATGTAATTAAAACATTAACTATCAACCTAATATAAAACGGTAAAAATATATTTTATTATATTTTTAATAGATAAGTATTAATTTTATATGCAAAAAAATTCTAACAATAAGCACAATACAACTAGTGATGGAAAATATGGGGAAAATATATAAAATTGAAGGTAAAAATGTAATTTGATAAATAAATCTTAATCCTTATAAGCCGTTCTGTGTATCTCGTGATACATTCAATTTGCCGAGAAGTGCTCGGTCGCGGACACAGTACGACGCCTCCATTGTCGAGGGTCCCTCTTGAGTGAAGAGCAATGGAACACAATTATTGCTTTATGTAATGGTATATTTAATTTGGAATTAATCTATAATCATACATAATATGAAGATTTTGCATCTTCGCATATGTAAAGTATCTCTATAAAGAAGAGTGTCTATCACTTAAGACAAACAATTATTCCGAGGAAAACAATTATAATTTTGACGTAACGGTCTTTATTCCACTATGTAAATTTTTATGTAAATATATTAAGAATAACAAAATTAAACTATAAACTAACTTTTAGGTACAATAATAAGTTTTACTAACACTATATGCTTATATATTGTATATATATTTTTGTCTTGTCATAGGTGAAGGCAGTATTTTAAATGGATCTCTTTTAAACATGCATTTTTCTGTTAATTTTATGTATTTTTTTACCGTATAACCTCTTTCGTGTGTTCACCATACAACGTGACATTGGCGAAGTGATTTTGTGCTCGACTGGCACGATCGGAACGCTATAATAAAAAGAACAGAACAGACTTATCGGTGTATGTTATCTGTGTAACTGTATGTCTGCCAGTATACATACCTATGTATACTGGCAGACATACAGTTCGGCTGAATCGATACCTAAGGACCTCCTTAGGTATCGATTCAGCCGAATAACAAAAAAATTATACATTTTCTTATAAGACGCACGCCGGGCCTGTGTGTAAGTCAACTTGGTAAAACAATTTATTAGTCATGAGAACATCAAGATTTTTTTATCTTGTGACCTTTTTTAATCTTGCTTTTAGGAAATTCATGGATATTCAGATAGTTAAAGGTCCATTGAAGATAACAAAAAGTGGCCAATCACCGTGTGTTGTGGAGGACATAAAATGGATTTTACGAACTCTCAGCAAAATTTTCTACGGCTTAGAAATATACCTTGGTAAAAATATACCCTTTTTATATTTTTATTTAGTCCAATATGTTTTTGTTTTTTTATCTTAAATGAATGAAAACGCTTTAGAACTACTTTACTCAAATTGAAATAAGGTAATACCGTAGTTATTTTGCTGTCAGTCACAATGTATATCTTATAATTTCATTCCAATTTCACACTAGAAAATAGAACAAACAAGATAAAACTACATAATTGTAAAATAGGTCTGGATACAAAATGAGTACAAACGGCCATAAAATTTACGTAACTCATAAAATTTGAGTTACAATGAATAATGATATAGGATGAGTAAGGAAAGAGAATTTGATTACTTTTTTGTTAATTACAGATAAGTAAAGACAGATCATAAATGTCATTGTAAATATTGATCCAGGTGGTATTAAAAAATAGCTCCCATAACTCCCAAATAATTTAGTCAGCTATAACCTAAGTAAATACGACAACGTTTGTAAAGCTTGACCTTATATGATTACTATAAAGAAAATTGTCCCAAAAACACCTTTCGACAAACTTGTACGAATTAATGAAGAAATCGATGGTTGGTGTTCGTCTGTCAATTTGTTATAATTCAAGTCTATGATGTTTACATCCAGAGTGTCCTTCTGCCTATCCCTTTTGCAAAGAGAATAAAGCATTTTATAAATTTAATAAACGTTTGCATTAAATATAACAGAAGTAAGAAAATAAGACCGTCGCGTCGTAGAGCAGGGGAACAAGAGGTTCGAGTCCCACTCAAGAGAATAAAAAAAATAATAAACTCATTTCCTCGCTCTGGTAACGAAGCAAAGCGCGGCGTTGAGTTCCGCCACTAAACACACAATGTCTCAAGAATTCAGCGGAAAGGGGGCAGCAGAAGTATCTTAAAGAAAACAAAGTGTCTTAACATTAGGTTCCCAGGTTCCCTCTGCCCACCATGCCTGGTGCAGGATACGCGGGATATAACGTTATCATTTGCAATAATAGAATAAAGTTATAACATATTTGTTTACGTTTTTTATTATTATTAAAATGGGACGCCGC
This sequence comes from Heliconius burneyi, assembly GCA_018247715.1. Classification (NCBI taxonomy): domain Eukaryota; kingdom Metazoa; phylum Arthropoda; class Insecta; order Lepidoptera; family Nymphalidae; genus Heliconius; species Heliconius burneyi. The sequence continues at coordinate 18,217 of DWGR01000168.1, forward strand.
AAGACATTGAAAGATACGAGCAAAAGATTTATTAAAAGTCTTCGGCGCTGAATTATGAGAGACGTATTACTCAAGTCTAAGTTTCTATGACCGGATATTTTCTCGATGTTTTTCTTAGTTCTTTATTACGTCATTCTGTATGACAAATGATCTTTTACTGCCGTTTGAACATATTTGTTCACATATGAATATTGTAATATCGTAATATATATTTTTCAGCTTCACCCTGTGTCCCGCACATAGCAGCAGCAGACGAAATCTAGAGACAATCCGTTCCCCATTTTCCGCCTAATTCTGGAGGCATTGCGTGTTCTGGACCACGACGGCCTCTTAATTGTTTTTATTTCAAAATTAAAGTCTTTGTTTCATTATGCTTTTTAGTGCTAAGCCCGCCTATTGTACATTTTTTAATGTATTAAATTTTGTGCAATAAAGAATTAATAATGATGCTTCTCCAATGGACTTATACTAATAATAAAATAAGTAAGAGGTTATTTCTTCCAGGTTGATTGATTCGCAATGTGTTTAAAAATATAATTAAAATGAAACCAAATACACTTTCTTACCGTCTTCAATTAATGATTACTTTACCAATTTTTTTTAATTAACGACTTATTTTTTTTTACAAAACACAAACATATTTTTACCTTATTTCATCAATTCCTTCATTTCAGGGATTAATCTCGGAAGCACTCTCATTTTTTATAATATTATGTATACGCCACCAGGAAATCTTATTTTGTTTCAGGTAAATTCTTTTTTGTGACCCTATTTCTGTAAGCTTATTTGAATGAATATCAAACAGTATTTTTGAAATAATTCTCCATTCGATATCAAAGACGATTAGCTTTGTACCATTTCTTACAGTTAATTTTAATAATTTATAATATTTATTTTTGTTATTTAAAATTTTGTTTATTTATCTCAGACGTGCCCATCACGTTCAGTTTCGAAAGGCGTTTCAAACAGAGTTGAATATAGTGAGTTTGTGGTGCAATTGGTCATCGTCTGACAGAAACGATGGTCGTCAGTTAGATTCTAGAGAAAGCGAATTATTATCACTTCACGCAAATGCAATGTTTTAAATTCTAGTGGTTAGTGGAGAACGGAGTATCATGTCACTAGGTTATTTTAGCTTTTTTTATCGCCGGGAAATGCATTTACGCAGACCGCCTGCACGTTTGGCAAGTGCCTTACGGCGAGCAGTACTGTGGAACTCACTTGTGAAAACGATCCTACTCACTTAAACCCAGCGGAAGCCCTCTCCTTCGATATGAGACCAAATGAATATACATACATACATACATAATTGTCAAAATCTTAATCATCCGGACGTGAGATAACAAAAACAAATCATTGTCAATTTACAAAAAAAAAACCTAAAGAAATTAAACTTGTTATCTCATAAGAACTACAATATGAAGTTATAATTTATATTGAGTTATATAAAGCTTTTGGGTAAAGTTCATTAGGAAAAAACTCGAGATAACTTCATTTCACCGTAAACGTTCTCATTTTACGTTTAAATGTAAGCACATAATGCAAGCATTGTTAGAAAGACAATACGTTAAACAAAATGGTTACTTTGTACTGGGGTTTTATACGAAATGTTTCAGTGGTGCACCGCAGTACGCACGTACCGCTGTATTGTCAGAGTGCATCGAGTATTCGAGGGTAAAGCACTCTACTCTAATTGTATCCAAGTTATAAAAACAAGTTTCTTGTTTTATTTAAGTTACGTCCCATACAACTTATACAGAGTATATATAAACATAACTTATACAGAGATTAAAAATGATATGGTAGTTTGTCGGAAAACATATTTTCATTGTTTTATTTCTTTCATACTTCGTAAATATGTTATTCATTTTTTTCACCACCTAAAAAAATAAATATTTATCTGCAGACTTATCTTACCTTATCTGCAAACATATCAGTTAAATAACATTAATACTTAACATTTAAGAAATATAGCTATAGAAAAAAGAAATAACCACATAAGAATCTGTGCTAAAAACTTTAAGAAGAAATTCTCTATATAAAAAAATCGTTTACTATCCGAGTAGCCGTAACGAAATTTGTCCAAGGTTGACAATCCAAGCCTGTTTACTGAAGGTCGTTCCAGCAATATCGTAATCAAAAAGAAATTGACTATCGTCAATCTCCCTAATATCCTATAGGACGATGAAAATAAATGACTATCTAGTCTTTGTCTGGATTTACATTCATAATTTTATGTCTAAGTTTCTTTTCCATCACTTGTAACTTTTTTTATTATTATGATATGGACAGTAATAGATTAGATACTAGGTTTTTAATATGTAAAAGAACCTAGACACCGGAGCGGAAAAATGGAAATACAAATTTAAATCAACATTTCTCTCCCCCGAGTGGGGATCGAACCCACAACCGTCGCATTTCAGTCACACCCTTGTGGCGCTGTGCCACGGCGGCCTAAATAAAAAGCATTAGGTATCTTTTGTTAACGTGTCGGCAAGTGGACTAATAAAAAGATAAATAAAATAGATCTTATTAAATATTTAATTTCCTCGAGTGAGAATCGAACCCACAACCTGTCGCGTTAATAATTACAAACTTATGCCACTGTTCCACGTCTGCCCTCAGTGGAAGTTATGGTTAGGAGTTTAATAGACTTGGCGGAAATGTGTCCTTTCCATACTTTGTTAAGAGAAAACGCGGCGTTGAGCTCCGTGACTCAATAGGCACTATTTCAAATTTGAGCGGGATATGGTGACCTGATGCGTTAAAAAATGTGAAGCTTCATCAATATATATTACTTTATATAAGTCAAGTATCTGCAAATTATTTTATAGAGACATAACCGACCAAAATAAAAGAATACACACCACGAACGTTAAAGTAAATATTTCAATAAAAATAAAGTGTGGGAAGCAGCGGAAATTACGTTATATATTCTTTATAGCGAGCTTGATCTCTAAATTGTGGCCCGAGGAGATGGTAGTGACTCGGACAAAGAGCTGTAATCTGGGGAGCAGCAAATTTCAAAACGCTCCCGCAATTGCTCCCTTTGTGAACTAACAGACAGCTGTCGTTCAATCTATATCAAGATGACATCAAGATTATCGATTTTAAATTTACTATGCAAATTGCATGTATATCTCAGAATGCAATCGTTGCAATCGCAATATAAAAATTCTAATATACGAGTACATATTTCATGTGAGTATTAAAATTTCACGCGCATGCACATTACATTTTATATGTTTATTCGAGTACAATAGTACCTATAAATATTAACATATGAACTATTTTAGTCATTTTATCTTATTAGATAATAAATAAATAGTAATAGTATTACTATAATATAATGTGCTTACTGTACAAGAAATCTGTATCCAAATTTTATACCTAAACTAAATTTCCTTAAATGTTAATTTGAACTTTACATTTTCACATTTTCCTACTTCCCGCTTAGCTTGCAGACAAGACTTAGTAATAAATTACATTATATGGCCCCTTCCGCTATTTCAATAGCTTTATATGATAACACTGGACTGTATTATTGGATCGATTGAATACTTTTATTATTATTAAATATGCATAAATACAGTTAGCGAATGGAACTTCGCCACGATAGTGTCTATTTAATTAAATATTGACTCGATGGAAAAATAATAATGAAATAAAAAATCTAATCCATTTAACTCATTCCATTCAAACAATGATTAATCTAGATAATTCATTTCATATAAAAAACTCATTTCATATAAAAAATCAGGCCATTCTATTGAGTACCTATCTGCTATTGTTTGAAAAAACCTACAAAATAATTTTATTCAGTCTCTCAGTTATAGAAGTCCAGCTGAAATATATTGATAAGAATACTGCGACGTCAGAGTAGTTCGTATTGTGAAAGAAAATAAGACATTTATTACGCAAGTATTATTTATGAGCGCTTGTTTTTAGAAGCTAAAAATATTGAACCATGAAATATGTTTTATAAATAAGGAAAATATTATATTATAAAATATTTTTAATTTCCTAATAAGTAAGTAACCACCAGTGCAGCTGTGATGCAACCAAGATTACTACTACTACAAAACAATGTATGGAGCTTTGCAAAATACAGCGAAATCTGACAATTGTGAAAATTTTATGGTAACAAGGTCCTCCAACTCACTTTCTAACTATGATCAGGTGTGGTAAAACACTCTTAACCCGCTGTAAGTCATTCACGGAAACTTGGACACATCAATATTATTACAATAGATTTTATTAAAATAAGTTGGTACTAAAATTTTATAAGCTCTGAGGCTGTCGTGGCATACTGGAAAAACGTCTTCCTGTAAGCATGAGTGGGTTCTATGCCTAATCGGAGTATTTTTTTAGACTCTCCGCCCATTAAAACGCATCAGTTCGTCACCTTCTGCCGAATTCCGGAGGCATTGCCTGTTGTGTGACAAAACTCAACGCCGCCCTTTGTCTTATTACTAGAGCGAAGAAATGAAAATGTTAAATATTTCATTTTCTCGAGTGGGAATCGAACCCACAATATATATACGTCAAACAATGTTTTCGTTGTTTGTACCATAGCAAATATCTTTAAAGTGAATAATCGCAAGGGACGCCCTGACATGTTGTGACCTGGATCTCTTGACGTACGTCATAAGAGAGTAATAAAAATAGCAAAAGTATAAAAGTGCATTAGAAATCTTTGAATATTTTCTAAATTTATTTATTGCTATTGCTATAACTAAAACTTAATTAAATGATTATTCCAAATATACCTGTCTAAAAAAAAAGAATAATAAAGTAGGTATATATATCATAATTATATTAGATTTTTTGGCACTGTACCGACACAAAAGTAATTAAAATGTTTGGCGTCCATTTGATAATGTTATTATGGGTCTATGGTAGCGTGACGATAAATGATGAAATGTAGAGGTTGTATGAAATTAACAACGAATATCAGTTAGATTTTGATTACGCGGCAAATGTCATACAATTTGTGGCAAAAATATGCATAAACGTTCAAATCTATTAATTACTTTGACTTTAAAATTATATTTTTTCTGTTCTCAAACGGATTGTACATCGATTTGTAATTTGATATTAATTTGAGCTATATCTAAAGGTCGCTTGGACCTTTAGAAGTATTATCTTGACAGACAGATGAACAATAAGAAGATCCTTAAAGAGTTTATTTATTTGTGTATATAATCAGCTTCACGCTGTATCCCGCACACAACAGGGTAGGCAGAGGGAAACTAGTGTTAAGACACTCCGTTCCCGACTTTCTGCCAAATTCTGGAGGCATTGCGTGTTGAGTGGCAGAACTCAACGCCGCGCTTTGCCTCGACACTAGAGCGAAGAAATGAAAATATAAACGTAAATAAACACAACCGTCGCGTTACACTCACACTTTGCGCTGCACCACGACGGCCTCAAATGTTCGGAAGTCTATAAAATAATACTTTAAAAAAAAACCTTTACTTTTACCCATTTTATAGATAACGAAAAAAATAATATTAGATATATAATAAAATATTTAGGCCAAAAATAATGTCAACAAGATCCTGTTTTGTATATTTTACACAATGTTTTATTGTTATTAACAAGCACTCATAATAAGTACGAAATTTTTGTTCCAATAGTCCAAGCTATTTCGAACAAGTATGTTCGAAAACGAATTTCATCTGTCTCTTACAGGCGGTGCCAAAGGTCATTTATTACTAAATTCATTTGATTAGTAGTTGATTGCAAAATTTATTTAGCTCTGTATAAATCGCTTTGTTCGGGATCCGGATGTCACAGCAGGTCGGACCGAATGAGAATTTATATTAATACATACATTTTTATCTATTCTATATTTTTTTTCTTAGCTTCATACTGCATCTGAAACAAAGCAGGGTAGGCAGAGGGAAAATCAGTGTTATGACACTCCGTTCCCTATTTACTGTTTCTCCAAGAATTACATGTGAAGTGGTAGAACTCAACACCAGAGCAAGGAAAATATTAAATATTTCATTTCCTCGAATGGAAATCGAACCCATAACCTGTTGCGACCACAGTCACACTTAGTGCTCCTTCGCCTCTGTGAAAGTCCCATAAAAATCGGTCCAGTTATTCTGAAGATTAACCCAGACAAAAAGAAAGACGTACTTTTATATTCATTGTAACACTATGCTAAACTAATCAACCAATATTGAAATACACATAAATAATATTCAATAAATATTCGTATAGTTCAGAAGCGGGTGAAATCGCGGGAGCCGGTGATATATAACAAAATTCAACGGACTTCAACTGACCAGCCCTATCCACTGTAATGAGAACATTTATTATCTTGTGTTCCTCTGATGGGGCACGAAATGGGTTTATCGGAGAAAACATCGCAGCAATATCCGTTTTAGTAAGTCTTAATAATCGATGAAATATATCACTGGTCACACAATTTACAGTTACATATACGTATCCATATATTTTTCAATATAATTTTGGCCTTTTGCAACTTTTAATCTTGTTTTATTAAATATAACAACAGTATTATATCATACTTAAAATTAAAAACTAATAACGTAATCGAAATATCATATTTTATATATAAAAAATATATCATTTTATATGTAACATTTTAATACATCTATTTAGTGAATATGAAATAAGGTTTACTCTATTGAGATATAGGAAAAAAAAAATCGCTATATCACAAGTGCTTGTCGAGCTGGAATCATCAAAAAGTAAATTATTACTCACTAAATTATATATTATAAAAGTACGAGACTATTTTTGGAAAGTTCAAACGAAGTAATGAATTTTTCAATATAATTTACTTCGAATTGTAATAATATTTTTTATATATTTTGTGATACCTACTTTGGGCTTTACTATAATATATTTTTATCTTTTATAATAACTACTAGTACAACTCAAGAGTGTTATAAACGACTAACGACTATATATTATACCTATATACAAACACACGCACTAAATATTTTATTACGGTTAGTTTTATTTTTTTAAAGTATGCTAACGTGGTAGCATTAGTTAGAATATTTTTTTAGCTTCACGCTGTATCTTGAATAGAGCAGAGTAGGCAGAGGGAATCTACTATTAAGACACTACATTCCTCCGAATGATTGAGGTATTGTTTGAGTGGAGGAATCTTTCGCTACATTACCAGAGCGAGGAAATTAAAATATTAAATAACTCATTCCCCCGAATTGAAATAAAATCCAATCTTGTCGTGCTTACAGTTTCACGCTTGTGCCACTGAGCCATGTTAATAAAAAATATTTCTTATTTGTTGATTATAATTTATGTAACAATTTTATTATATATCAATATACTACAAGAAAATCACATTTTTAATAGCTTCATGGTACAACATGATTTCAAGTAAACTTTCGAAAACAATGAGCATAAAATACTGTATTCACTACAAACTTATTAACCGACATCATGGCTTAAACTTTCGTTGAAGAGCTTGCAAAGTTTTATTTAAATTAAATAATTGAGACCGTTGTACCTGCTTTGTACCTACTTTTGTCTAAAGCAAATTCTCAGGTTCCAAAACTACTTGTTAAACAGAAGTTTGTAATTACGTTATTTCATTAAATTTTTAACATTTCATCTTATTGTACGAGTATGTCTTTGATTTACTTAACGTTTTTATTACGTTTTACGTTTTTATTAAAAAAAAATAAGAAAATAGAGAAGAATACAAATGACCGAAGATCTTATCTATCTATCTAAATTAAATTTAAGGGTATGTTTGCGTTTTTCCAAGTGCATTTAACTATTTACACGATACATAAGCACAAACAAACAATTTAACATTTTTTGTTTGTCCGGGTGAATCTCCTAAACAGCTGAATAATTTTTACAAGTCTAACACAGAAATATAGAGGTGGTTATGGAGCAAAATACAGGCTAGTTTTTATCCTGGAATTCTCACTGGTTCGAAATTTATTTAAAAAACTGCGTTTGCTTGCTCGTGAACTTAAGAGCTGAAAAAGTCAGCTACTTTAGTAGCGGCGGCACTAGAAGTGACAGCATATGAAATCGTTTAACTTTTGAGTTTCAGACCGTTCCAAACTTTATAATAATACACCTTTTTAATACAGCTGCATTTTTACCGCCACTTCCAGCACTTCCGCGAATTTGAATCAAGTTTATATACGACAAATAAATTTACTTGGTATAAACCTATTTAAAGAATAACAATCACAAAAGATGTAACGCTACCATGGGTGCTTTGGTTTATTTCACTATTTTGCATAGTTTTCGTGACAACCAAATAATAGTTTAAAATCAAATCACCTTCACGCAGTATCCCGCACATAGTACGGTAGGCAGAGGGAATCTAGTGTTAACACCCTCAACAAAGTAGGGAACGACTTTCTGCCGAATTCTGGAGGCATTGTGTGTTGAGTGGCAGAACTCAACGCCACACTTTGCCTGGACACCGGAGCGGAGAAATGAAAATATAAATTTAATTAAATATTTCATCTCCTCGAGTGTGGATAGAAGCCACAACCAGTCGATTTTACAGTCACACTTTGTCACCCTGCGCCACGCCTGCCTCTAATTAACTTCCCCAATAGTTAACTTCCCCAATTTTCAGCACATATTGGCTGACATACATCTGCTACCGAATTTCAATTTCCGAAAAGCGTGTTAAAGTTGCGACGCGACCACGGGCATACATACGTAAAATATATCATTACGGAATTTCCAGTGAGTGAGTATTGATGTATAAAGGGAAATAATATTATTGTAAAATAATTTTGAAATTTATTTGCTTAAATTATATCGCCAGGGCCCATCAGGTGTGCTTGTAAGCGCAGTGGTTGCGGGTTCGATCGTCAATTGCAACAATAAATAAATTCTTTTCATTTTAACACACAACTTCTTGAACGGAGTGTGAGAACGATGTGTCTTGAAATTAGGCCTTCTAACATATGTATAACTTGCAATGCCAAAAAAAAACTCAATCTCTCTCTCTCTCCATTACATTTTTTTAAACAAAATTGGTTATTTTAAACAACTACAGTTATTTAAGTTATATATACAAAAATATTATCAAATTACAATTATAGAGGTGTGTAGAATAAGGTAGTTACTATAGGAAAAAAAATATTAACTTGGGAATTTCCCCAAGTTAATCCAAAGTGAGTATTATTATATACATCCTTTCGAATTTGTTATCTTAAACACGCACACAAGCACAGATTTTTTTATACGAACATTAAATCTTTACGGAATAAAGAATACATTACTCAACATCATTTATTTACAAATTATTGTCAATCGAGTGGAAGAACCAATTTATAATAAATTAAACGCAAGAGTACAATATTTAACCGCAATCAATTTGATTAATATGATTCATTTACACTTTTAAATATAATAATGATATCATTACTGTCCCGGCTCAGTGCCTTCTATACATAACTACATATACGAGTATGTATATAGAGGCCGTCGTGGTGCAGCGGCACAAGGGTGTGACTTTAACGCGACGGTTGTGGGTTCAATCCCACTCGAGGAAGTGCAATATTAATTTTAAGTGAAATACTATTATAAATATTTAATATATTCTGATGTCGAGGCAAAGCGGCGTTGAGCTCATATGTTTTCTAAAAGTATTGCAGATTTGTCTATAGCGCTTGCTGATTAAGCGATTATGTCTTATGTCCCATATTACAAATCGACAATTATAATAATTTCATTTATATATTTTTTATTTATCAAAAGAACTTCAGTATAGTTAACAAAATTACGAGTTATAATATAACAGAGCGAAAATTAACAATAATGGAATAGAGACTGACGCCCGAACAAGGATTCCCCGTGTTTCAGGCCACCAGGTCCTTCCCCTTTGTGACATCATAAGCATTAAAGACACCAATAAAATCTAGTTGTATATTTCTCCGTTCTCCATTTTACGCTTTTCTTCGAATCTTATAAAATTATATGAATCTTGGATTTGACCCGAAATTAATACCACAATATGCTCGTATACTACAAAAGATTAAGAAAAAACATCCAAGAAGGACTAAAATAACTTTAAGTGGAAAAGGAAAATGTACATCTGCCATTGGCTTGCTGCAGATGTGATGTCAGGACGGTTCGATCGCTGTTTTTCTTATTTAATTGTTTGTGCAGTTCAAACGAAGCCATGCTTGTTTTTAATCAATTGTCGTTGCTGTGTCTTTGTAGTTCTAGTGATTACACATCTAATATGGATAACTAACAAGGCATCTTTATTAAAACTCGTTTTGTATTTGGTTTGGATCTAACGGCATGTGATGGTTAATGATTATCCGAGGCACATTGTCCTGGTTCATTTAAAAGTACGATAATACATTCTGTCATCTGTTAACAAAAAGTAAAGAAAATGTAAGGAAGAAACTACTTAACTAGCTTAACATTTGAATAAATATTTTAGATTCCTATTAGCAAAATATATAAATATAAAAAAATATTCAAATCAAATCAAAAATACTTTATTACACAAAGATATAATACACAATTGGTGTTGTAGTAATAAAGAAAAATCACATCTATCGTGAAAATATTTAAAAAATAATAACTTCAGCGAACAAGCCTTAATAATGATTTTACAAAAGATTTAAGAACTATTAAGATTATACTCCTACGTACATTTATGATATATCAATTGAATTATCTATGAAACTACACTACTACGGTAGGAAGTTTATGTATAGAATAAAAAAATAACATAATATAAGTAAATAATAAAGTATTTATATTACATAATACATATGATTACCAACAACAAAATACGAACGTGGAAAATGATAATCAGTAGGTAGCACTTCATTTATTTAGTTTCAATACAATATTATACTAGAACAAATATTTCTGAACACAATGTGAGCTTTGTCCCTAAAGGTCTTGCATTGTGTAATTAACTTGAGTTCTCAATATATTGAACTTGTGTAACTGTTACGAATATAGCACATAGTTTTAGTTAAATGTTAAACTTTAGTACAATATATCAAATATGAATGATAATTTCGAATAAATTATCTTACTATTGCTTTACAAGAATTATTTGCTATATGTAGAAGTTGTTAAAACTTATAGGTTCAGTAATAAATGGGCTTTCAGCACGTAAACACTCTTGAGACGTACTACCGGCCTTAAACAATGTACTCGTATTTTGTTATTTTTTATTAGCTCAATGAGTTTCACAAAGTAATAAATATTTCTTATATATATATACACACACACACACACACGAGGTGTGTTCAAAAAGTAAGGTGACTTTTCAAATTTGGCGGGCAACGTACTTTCGATTATCGATTTTTTTATTTTGTTATGTTGGTACACTCTTCCCGAACATCTGTACCAAGTTTCAAGTGTATAG